>JABSTQ010000996.1:0-22209 GCA_013358835.2 Ixodes persulcatus
CTCACCACGCCAATCACTCCCACGTCAAGACTCACGGACGGCCGCGGGTTCGAACCCGTCAGGAGTTCGCTGGCGTCGGGGACTCGTGAACAAGTAGCCAGTTACGTGCACCCGCTCTGCTGACGTAGTAACAAAATCCGAACGCTAAGCAATCGCAACTGGGTGGGGGCTTGGCGTGGTGTGGGGCTGTTTCGGCACATGTAAATGTACCTGGCGTGCTTCGAGAACTGTGTCGAGCGGAAAGACATGGGGTCTTGATGGCTCCTGTCGCAACACGTCTCTGACAGACTGGGCGCCTTTCAACTCCAGAAACGGCATCTTTCGCCGAAAGTCTGACACGATGCTTGGAAGTGGTCTATCGTTCAAGATGTTGTAGACAATCTGCTGCGTCCACGTGGTGCCGCATTTTGGATACTCACGATGAACAGGTCTTCGGGCTGCGGCTCGTAGTTTAGTGCGGACCGGACGCATTCCTCATTGAAGGCCTGCGGAACGCAGTATCCGTCAACGCTCTTGTACACTGCTCTCGGCATGGCGTCCTAGAAAATATAAACAGATTTTGAATACCAAGGAAACTTAGAGCATCTTATTATCGCTCCGCAGCGAATGAGGTTGTGACATTGTCCAAATAGAATGCTGAGCAACGAATAGCAAAGCGAGACGCGCGAACAGTATGATTTATTCATTTGTGAAGCTGTCAGTGATTTATGTACTAAAATATTAAGGTGGGCTAGTTGGTTTAACATAATGATTTAAAAAGCGCAAAGGACAGACACGTACGTGTCTGTCCTTTGCACTTTTTAAATCATTAAGCTGTCAGTGATTATGCGAATAACGTGACAACGCGTGGATCACTCCTACACATGAGAAATGTGTGCGTGTGTGTTTTAGTGGGGCGAAAAGTATATCTTCGAAAGAAACTGTATTTTACCTAACTATCATCATCAGAACTATCTGTTATTCGTTTTATTTGTGCAGCCTCAACGAAGTTTTTATTCAAAAACTCTTTAGCACGTGTATACCTGCTTCAGAGTTCGAGATTTGATTACCTCCATCGCTGAGAAAACTTATGCAGTCGAGAAGGCATAAAACCGGGGTCACACTGCTTATGCAAATAATATTTATGCAAATAAATATTATTATTATTATTATTATTATTATTATTATTATTATTATTATTATTATCCATCTTACAAAAGACAGTCTGTACACAGATTCGAACACGAGCCACCGCGATATCCGTGCTTCAAATGCCGCATAGCACTGAGTTCAGGAGAACACATGGCACGCGGCATTCAAACCACGGATACTGCAGTGACTCGTGCTTGCAGACTGTCTTTTGTATGATGTATGAGATGTGTGAACCCGACTTACGAGATGCGACAGCATATCTTTCTTTAACGTTTTTTGATTATCAGAGTTAAGTATGAAATTGTTTTGATTGATTGCATGAAAAACGATTTGCTTACGCTAAAGGTGCCAGGAAGGTTCCAACCATTATGTTCGGGTGATATATCGTTGTCAAAGAAGGGGATAGATAGGCCCCTTTCAATGCGGCGAAAAGCGAGCAGCGCTTTTGTCCTTTCAGGAAATGCCGAAGCAGGAACAGGAGTCGAAAAAAAACTTTCTATAGCTATGCTTACCCATGCTAAAACGTTAGATTCTTAGAAAGCGCAAGTTTAGACCGTCTTTATGGTATGGCGACATTGTTCCGCGCTGTAGATGAGGAACTTAGCCAGTGCAGTACGATTGCTTGCCTGATGTCTTCAACGTGCATCACGCGGTAGGGGCACACGAACGCACGCCGGTAAAACAGTCATTCAGACCTCAACGGGCCGGGGTGGGGACAGAACCCAGGATCCTTTGTTTCTGCAGCGCGCAGCTGCCTCGCTCTGGTCCTGGCCAGGCCTTCGCTATTAGTCATTCTGAGTCATCTTCAGCTGCAGTACCCCATGCTACTGCAGTGGAAGTACAAAATGGCAGCGGTTCCCACAAAATCAATCAAGCCCAAACCTCGCTCCTGAACACACTGCGATGTACCAACATGTCGGCGACCCACGAGATTTACGTGTTATTTAAATCTGGAGGACAGCGAAAAGCAGAGTTCGGCCACCGTTCTCTTCTAGGCTGTCCGTGATCGACGGGCCTCTTGACACACCATTAACTGATCCCTGCATTATCACTTTTGCCGAGTGTGCAACCTATACGCTCAAATAAGTACGTTTCCGCATATAGACAGACTTAAAATTAATATTTTATTAGGGGGAACACAGGACACCCCCCGGGAATACAATCGAAAAATTAAGTCGACGACGAAGAACCGCAGAAACACGCGTTCACGCGGCGGCAACGGTATCGTCTTCGCATCCGCGACCTCCTCGACGTGTTTGCGTTTGTCAATACACGAGGCCCGTGTCTCGAGCGTCCCTCGGAAGCAAATGGCAGCGCAGCACTGAAATGAGCGGCCCTTGGAAGCGAAAGGCAAGAAGTCGCAGCACCCGCTCGTGGCACCTGTTATGCGCGTTTCTACAACTATGGTTGGCGGTACTTGTAAGCGTGAATTTTATCGATGGATTTTAGCGCGACCCCGTAAACCGCACCACGGTCCGAGGCGTGGCCTGTTCACGTCCTCTAACGGCGAGAGGAGGGGTGTGAGGGGAAGAGGAGTTCCAAATTCGCAACTTTCAGCGATAGTGGTACCGCGGTGTGAGAATCGCGCTCCCTAGCTCCTGGATGATTGGCCTCAGTATAAATGGACTTGACTACACCTTCCTGACGTGAAAAAATAACGTAAGGCTCTGATACTGCTCGTATATAGCAAAACTAGAATTACTTACGCGTCGCAGACCCAGCCTCGTACCGCTGTTCTACGACGATCATCCAGATGACAGCCATTTTGATAGGCACCAGTGCGCCCCCTATAGGCCGTGAAAGTTGCGAATAAACCACTCCACTAGGGAAGGATTCGGCTCGGCCCTCGTTTTGTCTAACGCAAATAAGGATAATGTCCTGCATGCCCCCTAGTAAAGTGTTTGTTAATAATACGCGTAGGCATGTAATCTTTCTCTTTCTCAACAGTAAAACAGCAACAGCAACCAACGCCACAGTGCTCGCGTTTGTTCCTTTGTCAGAACTGCAGAAGTCTGCGAAACGGAATGGAGATACAAACCAAGGCGCCGCTTTTCGCGAGCTCCCGTCAAACGCTATGCAGCGCGCAGGACACGCAAACGTCGCGAGTGTACCTTTGCATCGGCCTCCTGAAGTTTCCGGGTCCGGCGTGCAAGGACGGCTGCAAACACAAAACTGCCTTCGAAGGCAGCTGCTTCTGCTCACACGTCAACGCTGCGCCAGCGACCTTGAGGCGTCCGCACACGAGCAAACTCACTGGATCATTACGCGCCCACGCAACACCCCCTAGAAAACAAGGCCGCAGTGCTGATTCCTGTAGCGTCACCAACTGGAGGCCAGCGCTGGGTACTGATGGAACAGTGCAGCACCTTCGCGTTCAGGAGGGAACTCACGTTGGGACTCACGTTCTCACTGATCGAACACGACTCTCAGCCAAACCCTGACGCAGTGCTCATATCCCATTTGTTTCTCTGATTAGGAAACGTACAAAAACGAGCACTACGGAGTCGTTATCGTGATCACCTACGGCTCTCGCTCGACAGAGGCTCTCAGTCTAACCGAACGCTATCTTCTAGACAATGAAAGTAATAGACGTCGCTATCTATTCTGTCCGCCGATCCTACGATTACGCTTCCAAGTCACGTGATTTTTGCGGCATTGTTCGGTGAACGCGATTGAAAGAAGGGGCTTCAACAGACCCACCTCCCTTCATATCTGACTATGAAGACAAAACTCACTTGTACTAGTGTGGTTCTCATGTTGGCGAGATACGTTGCGATGGCACAAGGCAAAACGGATCACAGTAACAATAAGGTAAACGTAATGAACGAGGGCACGGCAAGGCAGATCGCAGTAAGGTTTATAGGGGAAAGTTAAAGGCACGTAGTCCCCGAATTCTCGCATTAAACTCAAATGCTATTACAACAGTATGTTAGCGCGTGATGCACAAAGTCTATAGCACTGCGGCCTTGTGATCTCGAAGGTGCTGGCGCAGAGCAGTTGCTCGCCTGCCCTCGCCCGATCACTTCGATATCCTCCATCGTTGGATCTATACACTCTTAGAAAAAAGGGTATCGACAGTCATCCCTTAGGGGAGGAACGGTCTTGTAACCTATGTTCCTTCAGAAAGAGAGGAACTTTCGTCCCTGAAGCAGGGGAGCAAAGTTCCTCCGTCGCCTGCATCTCATTATGGCGGCCCTAAATCGAGCTCAATAAGGCTTAAACGAGGAGGCTACGTCTCTTGTACGGGACGAGAGGAGCAGCAAATAAAAGCGTAACATGAGCTTTCCGCGAACTGTGTTTATTTCCGAAGCCAGATTCCCCCCAAAGGTACAGAAACTTGCGTTTCGAAAGCAGTTACTCAGTCTTCTCGTCGACAGCACTGCGATGTTAAACGGAGACAACCGATACCCAGTTACTTCGCGCACTTTACGTCTTACCTTTGGTGTTCCTCGAGTCACTAGACAGTTTTAGTGGATCGTACGCTAAAGCCTTGCGTACGCAATAAAATTGCGGGTCGGGAGTGCGCGTGCGCAGAACGCAATAGAAGAGCTTGCGTATTGCGTACGCACGCAACGCTGGGGATTTTGCGTGGCGGGCTAGCGGGCTCTGCGGGACGCTCTCGAGATATCTCGGACCCACCGAGAGCGCCAGTTTCAAGATGGCGGTTACCTCGACTGGCGCAGCAAGGGCGACGTGGTGTTTTCGAACTTCTGTGTTACGTGAAATTGCGTGGTGTTCAGCTCGGCAATTCTTTCCGGGACCTACGGCGGTCGAATCAGATCGCCGTGCAGCTGAAGGAGTGCACAGTGAAAATGTTCGCCGATCGGAATGTGCGTCAACGCTGCGATCTGCTCAACGCTAAGCTTACTCGCACAGTTCTTCGCCGACGGACGAACGACTCTAAAAGAAATCGCCGAAGTTCTCGCTATGCACTGGACATCAGTAGGTCATGAATTTAATTCCGCGATAGCATTGATAAAAGCTGCCGTTTCCACGGGACGACTGACGGAGGCTCCGTGATTGAATTTGGCTACGCACTCGTACTCGTAGCCTCTGTACCCCGCAGAAAAGCGCGCTTACGAGGCAGCTGCGGCTTGGTTTAATTTGAAATAAAATGATTGGACACGTTTTCATTTTCAATATTTCTTTCGAGGAGCATGATTGCGCTATAAGCACGCGGAATTCTACGGCTCTAGCAAATTTAACCAAGATCATGCGCGGTGTTCACTCGAAAACGTAACGCACAACTAAATTCGGTCCGAGCAGGTCATTTTTAGCGTACGCTATACTATTGCGTATTGCGTACGTAAGAGCCAGCAACGCTATACTAAAACTGTCTACTATTACTTCGTCAACCGCACATCACGGAGGAACGGCAAACCCAATCCGCGAAACCAAAAGCCGCTCTCAAAAGAACTAACTCGAAGCCACTGTTTATCGCGTAGCGTGAAAGGTTAAATCGCTTGCCACTAGATGGCAGGGTGAAGCAGAGTAATTGCCAGTAGCTAGGCTAGGTGGCGCTAAGTACTGCCCAATTCATGTTCTACAAAAAAATATTTTTATTTCTTCACCCTACCATTGCGATTACGGACCTTCGGGAACCTCTCCTTTACTCACATTACACATACAACAAGCACCACGTGAACATACACATACACTGCACATACAAACATCAATTCAACGGAACACTAACCCGAACGCTACACCCGAGCTCTGCTTTTCCGTCTTTATACTGGTCGTTTTGAACGTACGGAATTTTTCGGTGACTGATTAAGCAATAAAAATATCCCCAGCATGTTGATTTTTTTCTAGCAATGTCATACCTTTCATAGTATTTTGAATGACTCAAGGGATGAATCTCTTATTAAAAAGCGAACGCTCGATCATGTCGTAAATATTTGAAATCCAATAAATCAAGCCGCTCCAATGCGGTTCGAAGCCATGAGTTTGTTTCCCGGCGCGGCACGTCGTAGCCTCTATTTCTATTGTAGTGTTTGTTTTTCTATTTGTGCTGTTCGCGCAAGGCTGCAATTGCCGTCTTGAATTAATCTCTGTAGAGCGGATATTCACTCAGCTGGAAGTGATGCTTCACGTGCTGAGAGATCGCTTTTCGATCAACTTGAATCAACTTGAATGCAGTCAAAGCCGCGACTTGCGGCAGGTGTTAAGTGTACGGAGCTACGCCGTGGCGAGCTCGAAAACGTCTTGCGAGCATCCCAGCGCGCCACTTTGAGGGCAGTTTCTCCAGGGACCGTAGTATATTTAAACAGCGAAATAAAGGGTAGCGTTTGTTTTTTTCGATTTTACCTACTATTCTTTTTTCATGCTAAAATTCCACACTGTAAATATACCTACTTTCCGTCATGATTTCGTACTGTTCAGTCCTTTCCCCAGAGTGCAATCGCTCTCGGGCACGAGACAACCGACGGTCACATTGGCCACTGTACGATAGGAGCTTACCCTCCATTCACACTGGAAGCGGATCCGCGTTCGCGAAGCGGTTGCGAACGCGGTTGTATAAAGATCTAGTACAATTGCACGCGCATTTGATGTCATCAAATGCGCGTGCAAATGTACTGAATCCTTATACAACCGCGTTCGCAACCGCTTTGCGAACGCGGATCCGCTTCCAGTGTGAATGAGCCCTTACTGTTCAGACCAGCGTTCCAACATGACTATCCGCACGTCGATCGATTGCACCTAACCCCTCAAGTGGTATTAAACTTTTTAATGTAAAGCGGAATGTCAACCTGCGACACCCCACCCCGTCCGATCACGGCCCGACCAGCGGCATCAATGCCCGACAGTTTACGTCATCTCATCTTGTTGTTACACCACTGATACGCGAACACACGGTCACATCGGCGATAATTCCAGTCTTCTGTTCACAACCCACAACACTGCCATCACGATTTTGCTGCTATGTTGCTGACACGCACAAATACAGAACCACGTTGAACGCCGGTCGCACTCGGCATCGGAAAACAGAACCGAACTCAGCAAGAAAGGCGCCCAGGCAGCCGGCAGCAAAACCTGCCTGTCTTGGACGCAGTTCCTGTGATTTCCATAACGTCGAGAACATCGACACAGTTCCGCTACAGTGTACTAGAATACTTGGGTAGTGTTGGGACCGGAGCGGCTCGGCAACGGGAGCTCGTGAGCGCGCGTGTATTGACAGTTCCTGGCGGCGCTGTAGTCGAGTTATCCGAAAAAAATCGCGCAGCCCGCCTTTTTTTTTTTTTTTTTTGCTTTGAGCGGTGCATGTGTCGGTACCACGATTTTATACACTCCGTTTCACCTTATGTCGTACCGGAGCGAAAGCTAGAAGCGCAAGCTCATAGCGTTGGCAGCTGCCCTTGGTGCACGAGAGCTCGTGCCGCCGAGATGTGCCCTAGTGCAAGGAGCTCGCGCTTGTAGCCTTTCCTGCGGTACGACACAAATTGAAACATAGTATTGTTCCGTGTGTTTTTCACTTCGAGCGGTGCGCGTGTCGGGACCACGATTTCATAGTTCCGTGTGCTCGATCGTAATATGCTTCGAATCTTGTGTTCTGATTTTGCGGATGGTGAACGCGTAAGGGTAGTGCCGAAATGCCGTCGGCAAAACAGCGACAGGACTCTTGCTGTGCACCTGTTTTGCAAAACGGGCCTCATCCGAGTGAAAGGAGTGAAAACGGCGTCCCTTTTCGGTGTTCCAAAGGACAGAGCCAAAAGAGATCTTTGGGAGAAGAATCTGCAGCGATCGGACAAGCGTCTTGAAGAAACAAGCGCTGTCTGCGAGCTTTTAAGTTGGTTGTTTTAAAACTCGCAAGGTTTTAAAACAACCAACTTAAAAGCTTCTTACTCCCATAATCGAGAAGAGGAAATGGCTACGTCCCAGGCATGTCCAATGTTGTGAGTTCATGCTTATGCAGGATATTTTTTTATTCTTAACAGAACTTTACAGAATTAATTAAAAGGAGGTAGTAGATACGTGTATGTCGTCTGCACTGTACAGAGCGCGACACTGTTAGCGCGAACAAGCGATCGCCGGTTTTTCCAGTTTTTCTCTTTGAAACTAAGGAATGTCATCCAAGTTATTATCGCTACGGAAAGAGCTCAATTAGTTCTATAATGTAAGCGATAACATTTCGTGCTCGCTAATACTATTTAGAAGTAAAATGCGAAAATGCGCCGATGTCGTGTTCGCGCTAACAGTGTCGCGATGTGTACATCCATAGATCTCGGCGGACCCTACATGGGTGAATAACCGTTGCAATATTTTGATTACTTAGCCGAATATGGTAATTAACTTTTTAATGAACGGTTTAATGGGCCAATTACAGCTTTAAAGGGAGCCATTAATAAAGACCAACCCAATTTAGAAAGTTCGCGAACAAACAACGAGCTTTGAGATATTCATCGCTAAAATTTTGCCTTTCTTCGATTAATTAAAAAAAGCGCGCGCTGAAAGCGCGAATGAGGTTGTGCTGATATTGATGCGTAGAAGAATGACACAGTAGTTTCTGTCCCCTCGTCACTAACTCGACAGCGTGTCTTCGGTGGACTCGCCGACGCCACACATCAAGACGACTAAGTCACTATTCTACGTATTATTTTCACAACGCGGTTTCTGAATCAAGTGAAGAAAGGCAAACTTTTACGATAAATTTCGCGAACCTCGTTGCCTTTTCACGAATTGTCGAAATTGTGTTTGCCCTTAACAATGACTCTTTTTAAAACTGCAATGTCACCATGGCCAATTAAGCCGTTAATAAACAAGTTAACTAACAGATTTTGGTTAATTGTTAAACATTGCAACGGTTATTCACCCATTTATTCTCCACGGAGGCCTACAGATATAACAAAAGTTCGCATCCACATATCTGCCACATCCTTTTTTTTGTAAAATATGTAAAGTTCTGTAAAGAATAAAACAAAAACACCCTGTATGTCTGCGTGAACCAAATATGCCCCCTGTGGAACCATGGGTCTTTCCCTTCTGATACCCAGCTCAGGCGAGACTTACCTGGTTGTCAGAAAGCAGCTGTCGGTTAAATGTATTGTTATGAGCGTGTGGGTTTCAGATGGTTTACCCTCAAGAGGACAATGCGCTGCATATTGTAACCATGTATGCGCTGCACATTGTAACCATTATTTCATTGCCGTGCTGTAAACTATTACAACTTTTTCCTTGTCTGATATACAAATGCTCATGTTTTCTGCTCAAAATGATGTGAAATAGTTGCTTGTTTTCTTTGAATGTTATAAAGCATTACTTGTTCAGCCCACGTTGTCTCAGTTTTTGGACTTAAAGGGATACTGAACCATAGAATTTAGTGTCCATATTAAGTGGCGCACGTTCTTTCCACGAGCCAGCAGCCGCCGGTGTGCGCGAGCACACGCAACAAAAATGACGTCAAAGATCTCCATTCGCGGTTAAGATGGCAGTGAAATGCATGGGCTTCGGGCGAAAGGAGAATAAAGACAAGTTTTTCATCTATACAGTGGTGTCTGGTGTAAAAGGTAAGCGATTAATTGGTCTAACAAGCATGTAGCTTTCACTTGTAGAGAAGAAAAGCCTGTCTTTATTCTCCTTTGGCCCGAAGCCCGTGCATTTCACTGTCCTCAAGCGCGAATGGAGGTCTTTGACGTCATTTTCGTTGCGAGTGCTCGCGCACACCGGCGGCTGCTGGCTCGTGGAAAGAACGTGCGCCACTTTTTATGGACACTAAATTCTATGGTTCAGTATCCCTTTAAGTTCAATGTTAAAACGCGTGATAAAAATTGTCACGGCTTATAAGCCATTTCTTACAAGTGAACGTCGGGTGGTCCTTGGATGGTCGTGGCAGTCATGAAGAAATAAGATTCTCACCCCTTTGCGACCGTCGCTTGGGTGGTTGGTCGCATAAATGAACACAAGAATGAGTGACAAGTGAAGCGAGCTGATTAAGGTCAAGAAAAAAAAAAGACGGGCAGAAAAGAAGACAGAGAAGTTAACCTGGGGTATTAAAAACATACTAAAACAACCTCGGACTTTAGTATGTGCCGTTTCGTTCCATTATAAAATAAGATAAGAAAAAAAAAAACTGCTTCCGAGTTTTAGATATCCCTTTCAAATATCTAATGTTCGGCCTTTGCGACCAAGGAAATGGGCATTTCATTTAAAATGCTCACCATCCGACAAACCGAAAGTCGCAGCTAATTCTACGCTGAAACAACTTGCAATCCGCTTCTTTAAAGTCGCAATTGTTTTTATGTAAAGGAAGGGTAATGTAGCTTGTACCGTCCAATACATTAAAGCATCATGTTGCTAACGATCGTGCCGCAGCATAATTGATGCCGCGGTACGACCGCTGGCAGGTCGTAGCTGTATCAGAAATCCTATGTGCACTCCACCAAAGCGGCACCAACGATTCATATTTTCGCGCGTGCAGCCGCGCATGCGCACACCTTCTGGATAACGCGCCGGTGTCGACACCTGTCGCGATCAATACTACGCGCTTCAGGCGAGTCCCTGCGGTCCCAACACTACCCAAGTATTCTAGTACACTGTAGTTCCGCGTGGTTTCGCTACTGTAGTTCCGCGTGAGCCCCGCAATTCGGAGACGGCCATCTTTCCCAGTGTACGTGGCGCTGCTGGCACTGCTCCGGAACTTCGCCGTTTCTAGCGGCTTCGTTTGCTCGTTTCATAAAATTAGTGATAAAAACGTCAATGCAACCGAAATGCTCTATTTGGACTAGAAGACGGAATTACAGGCGGCCTTCGCTGCCGCTGAAGCTCAATCAACTCAACAGCATTTATTAAACAACGTGCGCGACCTGCTCGAAAACGAAACCGAAAGAAGTTGAGTCGGGAGGGCGAAAGCTTTCTCCAGTCTGCCTGGAGAAGGAGGAAAATGTCTCGTTCCTCCCTCCTTCTCGTGTCCGCTTGGGGGCGCGTCAGTAGAAGGGAGGAAGACGCGCCGTTGCTACTTTTTTCCTCAATTTTTTTTTAGAGTGTACAGTTGGTTCTATACAGGCTGTTAATCATCTTTATTTATTTGCTCCGGAGAGCCGCGGCACCGCAGAAAGGCAACAGTCCGTACCAAGGAAGCCCGCGGTGCCGCGTCTACAGGGTGTCACAAAAAAAAAAAAAAAAAAAAAAATTACAGGGTTTTTTTTTTTACCGCAAAAATAAACTAGGCATCGCCAAACGCTCATTCTCCGCCCAAAGGTAGCGGTATAGGTTACAACCAGGTGCCAAAGTTTCAGACCGATCCGATACCTTATTCAAAAGTTATAAGTGATTTTCTGAAAATTGCAATGGGAAAATGGAGCCCATTTTTGCTCGTTCCGGTTTCTGGGGCCATAGAGCCCCATGTATTCGAAAACTCCGTCAGTCGCCATTTTACCATTGAAATTTTCAAAAAGTCACTTATAATTTTTGAATAAGGTATCGGACTGGGCTGAAACTTTGGCATCTGGTTGTGACCTCTAGTGCTACCTTTGGGCGGGGAATGAGCGTTCGGCGATGCCTAGTTTATTTTTGCTGTAAAAAAACGTGTAATTTTTTTTGTGACACCATGCTGATTATCATAGAGTTATGAAAAAAACACTAGAGGCTCAGCCCGCGCTTGTGTCTACGGGACTTCCGGTTGCAAATTGAAGCAGACACCATGCACTCTACTTTTCCAGTCTTCCTGTGTATTCCTATGGGAAAACGTACGTGCTATTTTTTTCTTCGCCAGAGATTAATAGAAATCAGCGTAGTTTCTTTACTCGTAACGGGTACTATGAAGCTTTATTCACATTATAAAAGTGTAATTAATTTATTTAATGTATTTTTCTTTTATTACAGAGCGATGTTCAACTTATCAAAACTTGACGCCCAAGTCTATGTTGTACACCATTATATGTCAATAAAAGCTATGAATTCAAGCAAAAGAACAACAATCGTAGTTATTTCAGAACAACAACACTCGGTTACTGCTTCATTTTGATTATTCATGCAAAGTTTGTTACTAACCCAGTAAGTGTGCTTCGTTCCATAACTCTATGCTTTATTCTTGTCGTCTGTTATGATTTTTTTTATTTGGCATATATTAGCATCCTTTTGGTGTTTTGTCAGGGATTGGTTTTTCTTAGCGCACACCAGCTCGGAGCACGTGGAGCGAAAGCTCGCGCTGCAGAACCCAGGCATCCTGGGTTCAAACCCCACCCCTGCACGTTTGGATGAGCATCGTACCGGCGTGCGGTCGTGTATCACTACTGCGTGGTGCACGTTAAAGCCCCCAGGTTATTGGTTGTAGATCACTGGCTAAATTGCTCATCTACAGCTGAGACACCAGACGCCCACTGAGGCAGACTAACTTCCGGCTGTATAAACATACACACAACAATTTGCTTTGCCCCACCCCTGCCCGTTTCGATATGGATGAGCATCGTACCGGCGAGCGGTCGTGTACCACTACTGCGTGGTGCACGTTAAAGATTCCTGGCTAGCAGTCGTACTGCACTGGCTAAATTGCTTATCTACAGTGGGTAACAATGTTGCCATGAGACTAAGATCCTGCTGTATAAACAACTAACGGCTAATTTATTTGTTTTTTGGTCAAGCTGATTCACTCTGTGTGCTTCATAAGCATTGACTGTTTGAGTAAATGCGTGCCCTATAATAGCAGTCTGCAACGTCAACGCGTATTATACATCTGCAGTGGGCTATTTTAGCGCAGTGTTCGACGCCTGAATTCTAAAGAAAGACGCTCTAATGGACGCATAATTTTGTACATCCAATTGTAAAACGTTTCAAACCTTTTACTCTGTCACAACACTAAGCAATATCTGCTCTTATAATTGAGCGCAATGAGAAAACGTTTCCCACAGTGCTGTAATACCGGAAGTCAAGTTTAGACTGCTTGCTCTCTGCTTCAAAATGCAACAGCACACCAGCGCCACCTGAATCTCTAGCGTTTATTGTAATAACTTTATGGTGATTATGTGATGATGTAATATCTGTTCCCTGCATTCCATGCGGGCCCGTGGACGGCGCTGCGCGCTTTGCGAAGGATTCATTGAAATACAAGCAATGTACCTGTGAGCACGTCAGTAATTCATAAGGCGACAAGTGTGTGTCGCGTGTGTCGTCAATGTTTCACGTGGAATATTATTTCTCGATGTGCATCGACTCATGGAATAAATCGTTGCCAAAAACAACCCTTTCCGAAGTGTTTTCCAGCGAATTTGCTGTCGCTTCCCCGTAACGGTAGTGTAGCACCCTTACACACACCCACAAAGAAATGTTGCACCTATACTTCGTCTCACCTAAGGATGGACTAACCACGAATGCTGTGCTAGCGCCAGCGGCTAGCCTTGACTGCCTTGACTGGAGCACTCGCTGCACGAGCACTCGTGCAGCCGCCGAGGCTTCATTCAAAGTAACTAGCTCGCGCTTTCGCGCAGCTAACAATAGTCCATACTAAGGTGAGACGAAGTATAGGGTGCCTTTATGTGCGCTTTGCTTGGGGTGATGACATCTGGCCATTTTGTTTCGAACGGTTATTTTTATTTTTTGCTCTGAAGCGCTTGAAAGAGCGTGTCCCTGCACGCGCTCGTGGCGCTGACTGTGCTACGGCGACATTTTGTTTCCTGCGATTTCTTTGTATTTTCCCTATGAGCGCGTGCTGTCGGCATCGGGTACTATATACAAACGATGGCATCACCCTAAACAGAAGGACATTAAGGGCCGGTTGCACCAACGTCGCTTACCTTAACCCAAAGCGGCTCTTTCCTAAGTCGGCTTAGCGCCCTAAACCGAGCTCGGGTAAGCACAGGTTTAAATTCCGGTTGCACCAACGTTAACCCGGCTTTACAGACGCGCCCCTAGCTAAACGCTGGATTTGCCTAGGGAATGTAGGGACAAACAGAGCGAACTAGGGAACGCTCAGAGGGACGAATACGATTGGCGGAGAGGAATCTCGTGATGTAAACAAAAAAACCTGCTGTAGTAGCCGTCGTCGGCGTCTGCTTTTTGCTGTATTTCTTCGGTGAGTAACGAATTAAAGGTCTCCAAATTCAATAATTTTTTTCGCTTAACTTTCAAAAACAGGAGTCAACGCTTTAAATAAACACAAATGCTCTTTACATCTGTGATTGTGTGTTTATTATCGGTTGATAACAGAATATTTTGACAGTGACAGTAGTTTTCGTGCTCACATTTTGAGATAAAGGAGCCATCGGGGGCCCCAAATCTCACCGAACGCGAGAAGGACGCTCTACTCGCTACATCGCTGAAGACAAAACATCATCGAGAATAAGTAGGCAGGTAAGATGACTACTAAAATCAAGTCATGCCTGAGACCGATGAAGTTCAAAACAGTGACGAACTCGCCACGGCAGCTGCGAAAATGCCCGGAAGTCGTTGAATAGAAGTCGTCGAGTTGTCGTCGCCACAAATAGAAGTTGTCGTCGCCACGAATGAAAGATATAAAGCAAAATATTCCTAAAAAGCGCGATCACCAGAAAAGTTACGGTTATGGAACGATACAGTTTTCTGGAGCCAAGATTCCACTCGCGAGATAAGGAAAATTCACTGAAGATTGTCTCGAAACTCAGAAAACAAAAGATTGACTTTTCGCTGTTTTATAATTTAAAAGCGCCGCAATCTGATGCAAACGGCAGAAGGGTCGACAATCAGCTGATCGCCGAGATCATGTACTGCCACTATTCAACGCGCTCATCGGATTGAAGGATATGCGCTGCAAGTAGAAATAAACAAGCTGGTAAATAACAATACGTTACAGTTATGCGAAAATCAGTAAGGTATACATACGAATAAGCTCGTTGACAGAATAACCAACGTGAAGACGGACGTGAGCCCCACAGCTCCGTACGTATCTCGGTTAGGGCTAACACGCACTGAGAGTGGAGAGCCAGCTTGAAAACAGGGGTCGATAAACACTTCACGCGACAATATTTTGCATCCTTGTCACAATCGAAGGTCATTCTGTCGAGACTCTCACGCTGTTGTAGCCTAAAACACTTTGTACAACCAATTTCGTCCACCGCGTCGACCGCCACAAACCAGCCGCCATGTTTTAAATCCAGGATTAAGAAACAACCAAAAGCAAAGCGCCCAATGTTGAGCGCTTACGATAAGCGTAGTTTAGTGCTAGGTGACGGCCGGTCTCGACGCGCGCGCTCGCTCTCCCCTACGGCCTGTGCAAGAGGGGCATTTGCTGCCTATCGCCGCAACTCTCTGGGGGCGCTGCGAGCCAACCCCGCTCCGCTCGACGGGAGCCGCTGAAATGTTCGCTCGACGTAGGGACAGAACGAGCGGGTTGGTAGGGATAATTAAACATGAGGAAGAAAACGAGAAGGGACGGACAAACACAGACTTCCAACTGGCAACTGGTAAAGGTTGCCAGTTGGAAGTCTGTGTTTGTCCGTCCCTTCTCGTTTTCTTCCTCATGTTTAATTATTCGCTCGACGTAGCCTCGGCGTGCGCTGTTTGAGGCATCTTGCACGTGTCGCTGAACGGCTGCCCCCACTGCGTTGAGCAAGCACTTTACAACCGTGCCTTATGCAGTCACCGCTATAGGCATGCAATGCAGGGAACTAGTATATGGATCTGAAAACATTGAAGTTGGAATGCTGTCATGGCGCATTGTATCAATGGGCACCGCTGGATTATTTGCGAGTCACATGAGTAAAAGTGAAGCGAGATATTTCAGCATGATACCAGGGTTAGGAAACATTTATTTTCCTATTAAAGGCCTTCATAGTCTATGTCAGTAGTCCAAAATGTATTATGACAATAACAGCGTTTGCCGCTCCAAAAGGTTCAAATGTATCTGTTCAACCTTCTCTCACTGAGCGAAAGACACCACATCAGACAGATTCTTTACTTTTTGAAGCCCTGAAATCGTTTCACATACGTAAAAGGACTGAAAGCAATAACAGGCATTGGTTGTAATGACATATACAACGTTATCGTGTGACTCAGAGTTCCGAGGAATGTCAGTCACAGTCTGAAATGCTTTCGCGTTGGTTTGTGGGTGAATCCAGACGGCTTGTCATTCTGGTCTGTTAATTTCTTTGTGTAGTTGACGAGAAGAATTCGCAGGAATTTTTCAGAGATCAGATGTGCTAAGCGTTTGGCGTGACTCCGGTCAACACCTTCTGGGCAGCTTAGGAGGGGTGAATCTTCTAGATGTGGCTCAAATATTAGCTGCAAGGCTTCGAGAATCTTTGATCGTGGGAGAGTTTTGACCGCCTTTTCAAAAAAAGTCGAAATTGTTTCCAGGAGAGCTAGAAACTCGGGCTTCGGATAGTGAAGTTCACAATTTTCTTGTGCGCTCAGAAGTTTGTACAGAGGACTGCTAGTCTTGTTTGTCGTCACAAGCATGACGCAAGCGTGACATCCAAGATCACTGACAAGCTTGGCAAGGTATCCACCTACATACACCAAGCCTGAATAAGCAACAGACGCAGGCGGTGCTGAAAGATGTGCTTTCAAAGCTTTCAATTCTTCAACTACATCTTGAGGAACAGAGGCGGCCGCTTCTTCTGCGTCTTCATCTTGTACAGCGACTCCTTTCGATGGCAGGGCTTTTTTCTTTACTATGTGGTCCAAAGCTGTTGTAACGGCTCTTGCGTCCAGCGCGTCGTTACCTCCGCACATAAAGCGCAGTTGTCCAAACAATGCCTCAATGGGATCACTGTTGAATTTTCTAGTCAGAACGTAACTGACGCCTTTTCTCAGTAGAAACCTGGTAACCTCCACTGTGGATTTCGTGCTGAAAAGTAGGGCACTGTATGTTTCCTCAGTGAAGTTCCCAACACCAGTGGCAATGGAACATTCTTGAATCGTCTTCACGTAGCTGCAAAACTCATTTTGCAGCCACAGTAGTCTGTCATCGTCTTCTCTGGAGATGGGCATTTTGCAGCCACTTCCATTGTAGGTGGTGTCGTGAATGTCGAACCATTTCTTCATCACTTTCATGAAGTTGATCGTCGATGTTGCATCCCTGAAAGTGGAGAGAAGGGAGCTGACTCGCGAGTTCTGCTGGAGATGTTCCAGTGCGGCAGTGACTTGGGGCGAAAACACCTGCACGGCGCGTAGCACGTTCATTTTTTCTAGATTCGACGGATACACATGTTTCCTTGTAAGATTTCTGGCCAACTTTATAGACATGTCCTTCTGGTGCTCATAGAGTTTCTGGACAAATGTGCCACTGATGACGCCAGTGCCGTCTGTGAGCTCCCGTTCCAAAAATTGGCTGCGGACATTCTTGAAAACATGGCAAGGATCGAAGCTTAAAAAAATATCTCGTTCATCGTCGTGAGGATGCTTCACTATGGTTGACAAGGAACCATTCCCCATGAGCTTGAACATTGTTCTGTTCGCTGAGTAGTTATCGGTAACTATTCGAATCACCACAAAGCCGCATTCCTCAGCTGCAGAGATGACGTCCTTCGTCCACGCATACAAGTCTCTCCCGCTCAGCTGCTTGGTGAAGTAGTACGAACATGGGATCTTGTAGGAGCTGGCCACTCCGTGGAGCACAAAACACAGGACTCGGTTTGCAAGTGTTTCGTTCTTTGTACGTGGTGCACCGCTTTCTGGCTTGTCTCTGATCCCAAATACTACATCGGACTTCCGGTCGTATATGCACTTTGGCTTTATTGCTGCTTCATCGATTATTAACGAAGCCATGTGCTGTTTGTGGCTGAGAAAGGAAGCCTCGTGAATGAGCCTTTCTTTCATGGCGCCACTCATTCCAGAAGAAGTTGAGCTGGGACCTACGTAGCGCTGCAGTGTGCACTTATGTGGCAGTGTCAGCAGGTTAGTCCGGGCATGATCGTAACCTTTCGGCGAAAGAAAGCGCCATATGACACACTCTCTTATTACTTCTTCGGGATAAGACTGGAATTTCTTCTGGTATCCGTCAACTTGGTGAAGCAGGAAGACAGCCTTTTTCTCTCCCTTTTCAGCGTCTGAAGCAATATTTTTCAAAGCTGAGTAGCGCTTGTCGTTACGATATGAGGAGATTACCTTTCTACCTGCTTCTAGTTGCTGCTGTGTTTTTGAGCAACTGGAGCGATAGTACTCTACCTGCGAACGAAGTCTTGCTATCATTAAAAGATATCGACTTGCTCGCTGCGCATCGTTGTTTGTTGTTTGGGTACATATAGTAAGTAGCTTTCTGCTTGATTTCACCTCCCGGCGACTCAAGCACTGCATTCTCGCATTCTTCTGGCTCTGCCTTTCGTTTTGATGGCTTCCTAGAGGGAGCAGTGTCTCGGACTTTCAGGGTCCTACGTGCTTTCTTCGCACTGGGTGCTAAGTAAGAAGGATACCCTTCAAATACGGTTGGTACGGCACCAGGAACCAGTTTTCTTATCTTACGGTCACTGACGTAGTCACTCGCCAAGAAGTGCTTGCTGCATACTGCAGTCGAGGGTGATTTGTCATTAATGACGAGATTTTCTCGAGAAATGTTTTTTTGCCATTTGGCGCACAGTTCCTGGTCAACTGGAAACTGGTGAAACGACACACCGGGAGTCTTTCCGGACCGCGACTGACAAAACGGCACACAACAGTACACCATAGCCACAATCTTGATATGTGCAGCTTGACTTCACAAGTTTGTGAGACAAGCATGAGTATCCATGAAAAGTCGATGCAGAAACTTACTGAGAGACGTGACCTCGTCAGCAAGGCGCGCGAAGCATGAGGCACTTTCGTTCACACGCACAGCGGCAAAAACGACACGTGGAAAAACGGGCTCGCGCGCTCGCCGGCTTCCTCTCCAAAACCATCCGGCGCCGGCGCACCACGGGTTGGCTCGCAGCGCGCTCTCGCGGAGAACACCGGTGGCGCCGCGCAGAAAAAAATGCATTGCCTCCTCGGCGCCTGCTCAGGCCGTAAGCGAGCGCGCGCGTCGAGACCGGCCGTGGCTAGGTTTAGCGATAAGCGATTTTGGTGCAACTGAACGAAACCGAAACTTAGCTTAGGTTCCCGGCTAAGCTCCGCTTTGCGCTAAGTGGCGTTGGTGCAACCGGCCCTAAGGCGCTCTATACTCTGTTTTATACTTAGTGTGCAACGCTGCCAAAGCTACTGGCGCGAGCATGGGGCTTGATCTCGTTGATCATTTCCACGAGTTCTCGCGCAAACAAAACCACAGATGAAGCCATGCGCTCGTGCCAGTAGCTTTGACAGCGTTGCACACTAAGTATGAAACAGAGTATTAGCCCCGTGCGCGACCGAAAGCGCCGCTGTGGTCGGCCTTCTACGATTGGCCGAACGCTGACTATGACGTCGGAAAGGGGATTTATCATCGACGGAAATAAGAGGAATGAAAGAACTTTAATTTTGACGGTGTTGGCAGTGTTCCTCTGAGAGCGCAATGATTTCAAGCTTCCACCATGCTATCTACAAATACCATCGAACTTGTTGTTTGCAAGGTAATGACGTCACAAGGGGGAAACCATAGGAGGGCGCCACCGAAACATCTCGCCGCTAATAGTTGCACCCATGAAAAAGGCTTTTCCTGGAACTCACACTCATGGGACTCACACCCTTTCAGCACCCTTTGTAGGGATGGCCGAAGGTGCTTATCCGAAAGGGTTCGGGGAATTGGCGGCGCGGTCACCCGAAGTGTCCTTCGGAGGCGCCCGATGCCTCACGTTTTCCCCTTTGGCGTTAAGCGGCGGCCAGCTCCCGAAAGTGGAAGCAGATTTCCTTGCGTGGGAAGTAAATACAGTTTTCGATCCCAGGGCGGGAGCGGGTGGTTGCCCTTGCCGCCGGGGTAATTGGGGAAGTGACATTGTCAAGGCCACGTTGGCGACTCCGGGGGAGAGGGGGAGGTCCGGCCTCCCTTCGGAATGTCGGCGTGCTTTTTTGGCGAAGTTGAGTTTGAACGGGCCCGTGCGCGGTGCAAGTCGTTATCTCCCGCGGTCCCGAGGGCTTCGCGTACAGGAAAAAAATATATATACATATCCACCTCAAAACTTAGTTAATCCACAAAAAAAAAACAAAAAAACGAGAAACAGAGGAACAGGAACGACAAAACTGGGAAAGAGAAAAGGGAAGGAGGAAAAAAAAGGGGAAAAAACAACAAGAAAGACAAGGGGGAACAGAAAAAGAATACACTCAATCGTGATTACTTCCCCCTCCCGCTCCCTCCAACTCACGAACCCCCACACTAAAAAATAAAAATATATATAAAAAAAGAGGTAATAATTCCCAGCCCAAATATCACCAACACCCAATCGGGGAAAAAAAAAAATGTAATAATACCTAGACACGGGGGGGGGGGGGGGGGCACTAACGACATACATGATATTTCAGAGGGAGAACCGACCAGAAAATCCAGTGAGGGCGGGCCTTCACTGCGACACCAGAGCGGACAGACAGCACAGAAAGATCGGAAACAAGACAGGAAAAGAAGAGAAGAACAAGAAATAATAAGATTGTACAAACCACAAAGAATATGGATCAGCGAGAATACACTGTTAGACAAGACGGAAGAGGGAGGGAAAGGGGAAAGGGGAACACAACTAATAGCAATAGACGCCGCTATCAGACCGAGCCCGGTCCCCTGGCGGTGGTCTCGCTGAAAAATTAAATCTTCATCTCTTTTTTTTCCTTTTTTTTTATTACCAATTGGCTTTATACTTCAAATTTTGTTTTTTGGTCTTTACCACTTTTATTTATTTTCAATTGGATTAAGGGGGATTCAACCGCTCGTCACTCAATGGGCAAATTTCGCTACACAAACCTGAGTTTCAGGAATGCACGATAGTATTCATTCTTTTGGAGGTTACTTATGATAACGTAATGAAGGTTGTACGGCCCTTGGATATTTCTTTTAGAGCGCTGGAAATTTTTAATAAAATCCAGAAATATGACCGTTTTGAGTGTTTTGGCGCGTTTTGAGGCATTTTTGAAAATACAATTATTTAGAAGACAAACGGACAAAACGCTTGGCCGTACGTACTAGGGGTGCCTCTAATCTTAATTTTAAGACCATGACAAGAAAGCAAAATATTGTTGTATTTGCGTATTTGTGTAAAAAGAATCACCCTGTTAATTTTATTTCCAACTTGTTAAACGAGATGGCGACACTAGTAGTAAATGCCTCAATCAGTTCAGAAAGCGTTTATTGGCCATAAAATAAGGGTAAGGGATGGGGGAGTGCGTCGGTGGCTGCGAGGTCTGGACGCTGGCAAAAAAGAAAGGATGAAAACCAGGCTAAATGAAGATATCCAGCTTCGCCTCGTAGATGAAATCTATGAGACTTCGGAGGATGCTTCTCTTGTTGTCCTCTTCGCCTGGCGGGTGTGTCCAACCTTCCAGAGAAGCGATGTTACTCGGTCGATGCTTCGACCTGGTGGTCTTGTATTTGGGGCATTCCCACAACAAGTGAAAAGTGTCCGCCTTGGCGCCCATATTGCACTTGGTGCAGGTGCCGGATCTCTTCCCGCGGCTCCAAGATGCTATGCGCGCTGGTGTTAATGTTGTGTCTGTTCTGATCCTGGTCAGGAGGACCTTGGCCCTTCTTCCAAACCCTGTTGGCAGAGGAGGGTTTGGTGTTGGGGGAAGTTTCTCCCAGAGTGTTGATTGGTATTCTTGCCTGATTTGGGCACGTTCCTCTCCTGGATCGTACCCTCCATCGTTGCAGTCTTCCTCTCGTGCTCGACTAGCCGGTGCCCGATCGCGGACGGGAGCGTAGCCGTGGTCGTGGTCTTGCAATGAAGGTGCATCGTCTCGGTCACGGGGAGCGAGAAGGAACGCGCGGGCAAGTCGATGCACCTCTTCGTTGCCGGGTATTCCTGCGTGCGCTGGAACCCAGGCTATTCTCATAGTCGTGCGTCTTGCTAGTAGCAGTGAGGTGAGTTTCTTGATATTACGCACATCTACGCTAGGGCTTCTTGATTTTCTGCATTCTTTTACCACTTCCTGAGAGTCCGTAAATATCCGGAGATGCTCTGGTGGTGGTTCAGGTAATGCAAGGGCTGTCTCGAGGGCAAGGCGGACTGCTGCAAGTTCTCCCCCTTTCACCGAGGTGCGGGCTGGAAGGTTCTTGGTGCGCTTGTGCCTAGTGTTGGAAAGATA
>JABSTQ010000997.1:0-49454 GCA_013358835.2 Ixodes persulcatus
TCGCATGCTCAAGGACGACGCTGTCCTTGGTGTCGTCCTAGAGGTCGTCGTAGACGTCGCCCTCCAGGCGTCACCCTTGAGGTTGCCCTAAAGGTCGTCCAAGATGTCGTACTCAAGGCTTCGTTCTCGACGTCGCCCTAGACGTCCTTAAGGTCGTCCTAGAAGTCGTCCTAGACGTCGTCCTTGAGGTAGTCCTTGGCGTTCTTCAAGACGCCGTCTTTGACGTCGTCCTCGACGTCGTCCTAGAGGTCGTTCTAGACGCCGTACTTGTAGTCAGTTTCTGGGACGTCCTTCTTGACGTCGTCCTATAAGTCGCCCTAGACGTTAATACATGTAGAAACATTACTTGAAAACATTTATCCCGCGGCACTATAATGCTTTCGCCTCCATACACGCAAGGAGTCTTAAGTGTCCCCTTGTCGTGTTTTGTCAGTCAGCGTTAGCTTTTCCGAATCTTCCTGTTGTGTTGCTCAGTGCCAGCTCAAATTGTGACTACAAGACGCAGTGTTGGCAGGCACGTCTGCACCAATAATGTCTTGACATCGATAAATGCTTCCCTAGCTCCAGGCTGTCGCCTTCCGCAATATTATTGCCTTTCAGGCCATAAAACTTGAATGTGAGTTGCTGGCTGTGAGCAGCAGATCTACACGTCGTTTGCTTACATGAAGCTTGCTTCAGACGAATGCAGAATTAACGAGGTTGCGCACCGAATGCCGAATAAAAAGAACGCAATTTTATTTTTAATGCAAAACGTAATCAAAATACTTAACACTGCTAGCTACACCGTCTAAGAAAAACTTACAAGTCCTTGCAAACAGACACAATAAGGAGTCATTTTCCCGCTTATGTTGATGACAGCGGTCATCCTGACGGCTGCGAACAAAGAGCAGACACACAAGATGTGTCCGCTCTGAGGCGTTCCTATTTTGCCCCAACAGTGACCCATAACTGGTCTATTGTTGCCGAGAAAATTGCCATCCGCACCGTGACGGCCGTCATTCGGCCCCACATGCTCGCAGCACTATTTAGGTCTACGCCTTTAAAAACCCATAAAACAAAAAAACTCGTCTATGCCGCACTGGTGCAAATGGTCCTTCACGACGTGCTCCGTATGGACAGAAGCGAGGTCTTGCTGAAAGAGGACGTCTCCGTCCGTGAAAAGACCACTGCGCAGGTAGGGTATGAGAACAGTGTCCACCACGTTGCAGTGTCGGGTCAATGTAAGCCATCCAACGATGCTGCGAAGAGTACCGAGGCTCTCTTTGGAGATGGCGCCCCAAAACGTTGACGGATGTCCTCCCGATCCCAGCGACACGCTGGAGGTAGGTAGGATCGTACCTCCAGAATCATATCGACTTTAGTCGTGCAACGTACACTGCCACACAAACTGTCCACCAGTGCAGACAAATAGGACGCAAACAAATTAGAAGTAAGAAGAGAAGAAGATTACAACTAGGCAGTTAAGCCCAGAGTGTAGAAAAACAAAAACAAAACGAATGCCGATATCGCTACTTTCGTTACGCTGATCCTTGACGAAATACGTTAGCCCTTAGCGTAGGCTTTTCGACTCAGCGAAGAATAGGAATTCGAATCTCGAACTTAGAGATCTAATCTGTTCTCCCGGGCGTCGCCGGTTTCGAATGCAGCCGCCACAGCTTCTTCTGATCGCTGCCTGCGGTCCGCCTACGTTTGTCTTCGAAAAAGCCAATCTTTTTTTCCGAGTGTCGGCGGTTTCGTGCAAACGGCGTCGTCACTGCGCCTCGGTTTTACGTTGTTGCGTACGTTGTGTCAACACTACCTGCCGCTTGATCCCCTCCTTTCCCGCTCCAACGGCGCGCTACTGGAAGCGTGCCAGAAGACGCTTATCCTTCTTGTAAGAGGGAAAGTGAACGTAACAAGCGAACAATCAAAGCGAAAGAGCACGGCGGTAACCTTGCCGCGGCCTCACGACACCGGTCCAGTCCCGTTCAGTCCTATCCACGACCGTCCAAACGAACGACAGCATGCGCGAGGGCCATATATCCTGACGCATTTTAAAACAATTTATTTAAGATTAACTAAGAAACGCTGCTTGGCAAATATAACGGAAAAAATTCCGGTTGAGGAACTACAGCGTTTTTGGGGGAGTTCCGTCAAAATATTGATGGTCTTTGATTTGTATAAAAAGTTTCACAATACACTAAATATTAACGAGTGAGTACGTCTACAAAATATTTAACCAAAAATATTCCTTTTTCTTCCAGAAAATGAATTGTGAAGTTTAGGCGTACACCTCCAAACCACTTGCTGCCCCTCAACTGCCAACAACGAGCAGCAGCATTCGTGACAAGAAATATATTCGAGACAAGACGATGCTCCCTACTCCAAGACTTTGTGCGTTGTAGTGATAGTGAGTGTCTGTGGTTTTGCCATTTACATCTGGTGGAGGCTGTTAGCGGAATTTGATGGAGGGTGAGAAAATCAGTGATTATCTGTAGGGTGCGATATAACACCACGAAGAAATGCAGTAAAGTGACTTGGTTTTCGACCGAGAAGTACCTGCAACGAAAAAGGGTACGAGCAATGAAAGACAAAACGCTCCTTCAATGAAATCGATTTACTAGATCTTCTACAGAATACGTATCCCGTGTAGCGCAAGGTCGCCACACACACGCGCGTTCATCCTGCTTCGTGGAGAACGTCAACTCATCCAAGAAGTCAACCAATCCGGCTCCTGACATCCGCCGTCCACGAGGCGTGTCCCATGCAAAGCGAAGTCACGCCCCATTGTTTGAAAGCTTCTGCTTCTTCTGCTTCTTCTGCTTCTGCTTCTTCTGCTTCGGCTTCTGCGCTGCCATGGCGCTATGGAAACCGGCTTAGTGCAAGGTACTCTCGAATTTCTCTGGCAGAAAGGACGGGGTCATCGAAGGCACCAGAGACAATGTAACGGTCTTCGTCCTTGGTCGTTGCTCATGGTGAATATTCCCGAGGTGCAACGTAGACCCGACCTTCATAAAAAAAAGCTTGAACGATGACGTTGACCGTGTTTATGGACCTATTTACGAAAACCCCGATGACCCTCTGCGAGTTCCCTTTTTGAGCGAGCTGAATGCGATTTTTTGTCTGTCCGCTTCCGGAGCTCTGGTTATGATGATGTGCTGCAATTGTTCTGACAGCAGTGCAAATGTGAGCAAATGTATGCTTTTCTCAAGCGCAATTTTAGCGAGAGACACGTTTCCTTTATTTGTTCAATAAAGAAAAAGCTATGCGCCGCTGTTGCATCTTGTAAGAAAAAATCGAATGATCATTGCCTGGCTTTTGGTGGGATAATTCAATCTACACACAGTTTCATCCCACAGCTTCCACGCGAGATTCTGTGCGTAGCATGCAACGCACGAAAGAAACGATCGCGCGTAGCAGACGACAGGCAAGCGCTCCGATGACGCGATAAGAGTGTACTCTTGTCGCACGCTCGATGTGCTTGCGCGGCAGTTGCGCGTCAGGCCGTTAGTGCGTCCTTATAGTACCTGATGCCGCGTCTCCCGTGTTCCCTTTAACTGTGATCAAGATAGTACAGTTTGCACAGTTATCTCTTACATATTGCGTTTGCTAAGTGTTTCGTTTGAAGCTGTAACGACATTGGATCTGCTCAGTGCGTTTATTTTCAAAATTGTGTCAAGTGTAAAGTAAGCCGGAGTGTACATGCCTACAGCCATCTCGAAAAGAGTGGCGGAAAATACTTCTTTATATTTTCCTTTAAAAAATAATACATTTGATCTTCAGACGGCTACAAGCGATCGGGACATGTCTGTTGGTCTGCTCCGGAACCTTGAGGGTGTGGACCCATGTAAGGGTGCTCGCTTTCTCTCTCACAGAGCAGCCATGGTTTTGTAGAATGATGAAGTTTGACCATAGTAATCGCGTCCAGACAACACTACGCCACTGCGCGTACTTAGATTCCACAACAATCCAAATATAGTGTGATTACTCAGCGCCTTCATGGCTTAAAATATATAAGGACAACTTGCTGGTTGTGCTACTCTTTAGGCGCTCACGGTATACCTATGATCACACCGTTGTTCCCAGGTCTGGTATTACCAACAAATTACGTTTTTTATTAGTTCCCACTTCCAGGCGCTAATTCGTCCTTGTACAATGCTATCTCCGGCTCCCCTCACATTTTTTCTTTTGTTTTTATGCAACTGAAAATATTTCTATTTAGAAACGTACTTCAAGACTGCTGCTATAACATGTTTTGCAGTACTTGACTGCTTCATCTAAACCCGAGCAGCAATGCAGTCCTAGGAGGTTTAGTATAATTGTATGTTGTATTATTTATTCCTCTCATTTGTCAATTGTTTTATTTAGTTACGCAAATTTGTAACATTTTTTCATATAGTTTTTGTAGAACATGGAGTCTGGCATGCGTAAGAATACCCGTACGATCAAAAAATATTACTAAGCAGTGTATCCCCGAATTAGGTGGATAACTCTCAAAAATTATTATGATTGAGCTACAAGATATCTATAAATGATCAGTAACTTATGACAAATGTGATCAAATCTTACTCTTTGTTTTTCGATCGGAGGAAAGTATCTTTCCAAGTACAAGTTTGCTGCAGGAGCATACATCGTTGTTTCCTCTGTTACCAGTGCATCCAAGCAGAGTTCCTTCCATTGTTTTTGTTCCTCAAGGCTGAAATTCGCATCTTTCTTAAATGTTTGCCAATGCTCCTGCAGTTTTCCTCCGGCAGTTTTAATGTAATCTAATATCAACATCCAGCCCATGTAATTCTGCAAAAGATTACTAGAAAAAGTAGAAGCCAGTTGTGATGTTACGAAATTATATATATAATCGTGGAAACGGTAAACAGGACAGAGAACAAGCTCGTTTCTACAAGTACGGACTCCTGATAATGATTTAATATTTTGCAACTTCAGTTTTAAACGGAAAAGCGTTTCCAAGGTGAAAAGAGTTTATGTGTATTAGAGATGTACATTCGGTCGATTCGAAGCTACTCGTACGAGGCACAGCAATTAAGCAACGTATGGGTTAATTTTAACTTACTCACGCTTAAAGCTAGGGAGAGCAGGCATGGATAGGGACATAGCTATATGTGTCCTTTCGCACAATAAGAACGTCTTCAGGTTCCCACGAATCTGTTCTACTCGATGCATTTTTGCAACACGCCATACAAGTTATATCCCTGCGCTGAGGGCTAAGGAAATCAGGAAGACTCAAGGGCAAGGCGCCGCGCACGTTGGACATTATACGGAGTGCAAGTTTGTCTATTATTTACGTACAACGAGCTTCTTATCACGTGTTAATTTTTTTTTCTGTGATTTTGTTTGCATTCTATTCCATCTAGGAAAGGCGCTTGCTTAGCTACCTGGTCAACGCGCACAATCCGTACTTTCTGAAAGTTGTCCTAAGAAAGGCATTGTGAAAAACACCGTTTATTTTTTTTTTATTCAACACAGCTAGCCATCCAAGCTACTAAATAAACCTTGAAGTGCCTGTAGCCTAGCTTAGAAAAACTTAATAGGCCTGCAGCTCTCAAGTTTTGACGAGCGCCCCAATCGAGTAAAATCAAATATATTTAGGTCATGTTTTGATTGCGTGCTCTTACGCTCCCTCGCGTTGCTGAAAGTCAAGCGCCATGCAAGAAAATATTAAAAAAATTGCGGTGGCTTAGCTCGGCTATGTCACGATATATGTAGCGTGAGCTTATGCGCACAAAATGAGAGGCGCTATCAAGCGGCTCCGGTGCAGCGTCAGACTTGGCTACTGCGCAACGGAGGCGCACAGCTGGGCACGCGGCGGCGCCAGTGCGTCTGCCGCGGCTATCACGTCACTCCTCTGGAATGCGCAGACCGGTCAGGCGCGCGCGGTGACGGCGGAGCGCGCGGCAGTGGTGGTGGCTCCGGCACGCCAGCTGTGCGCCGTGTGACGTCGCTGCTCCTCGCGCATGAGCAGACATGCGAGGCGCGCGCGGCGATGGTGAAGCGTGCGGCGGCGGCGTCTCCGGCGCGCCAGCTGTGCGCCATGTGACGTCACTGCTCCTCGCGCTTGCGCAGCACAGAGCACGGCTCATTATGCGAGCCACGCGAAACTGCTCAACCTCGGCCAATGTAGCTCACGCTACAAAAGACTCCTGAAAGGAATTCATTCTTGCCGTTTCGATAGGAAGCTAACGCCACAAGGTGTAAAGTGTTTTCTTTATTTTGTTTTTTACGCTCATGACTATAGACCCGTTGCGCTCGGGCAGGGGTCTCAAGAATGCGTCCGCAAGACGCGACCATGTTATGCTGGGTGCCCCATCCTTGCAATGCGACCATAAAAGCGGTGCTGTGACGTGCGATTATGGAAGTACCTCTCCTAGTTCGAATACAAGCATCTGTCAGCGTCTGTAGATGTGCAATAAGAAAGCGCCTAATATATATATATATATATATATATATATATATATCACGGCCTCAGCGTCCCATAAAACATTCCTTTCAGTTTTATTATTTGTATTGCTTTCTTTCATAGACTCCGTTAGCAAAGATGTTTTCCTTTAAGTGATAGCGAAGGCGATGCTGCTTCCAAAAGCACGTTCACCTGAAAGATGCTCGCACTGCACCAGCGTGCGTTTTCGCAGGGATTCTGAAAGCTCGGAGTTCGCTCTTGAAGCCTCTCCTACGCTGGCACTTATAATGAAACGGAATATACAAATCTGTAGTGGGGAAGCGTAATAACGGCATGCTCAAAACGTGAGACACAATTATTATATTTCGCTCGCCTGGAGCGCTGCTCCCATTTTGAGAGCTACGGCACTTTGGCGTATTTAGACTTGCGGATTCGCAGGCGTATCCGCGCAAGCAGAAAGTGGATTTCAGAGCAGGCTGGCGAAATCGACTCGGCACTGACGGAAAGTCTGGTTCAGTCCGGAACCCATATCCAGATCTTCCGCCAGCGGCGACTCGATTTTACCACCCGGCTCCAAAATCCACTTTCCGGATGCGCGGATCCGCCCGCGAATCCGCAATTGTAAGCGCGCCATTGGACGAGGAAGATTCGAAAAGGACTTTGAACGGACGCGGGCGCCTGCCTCCGGAACGTCCAATCATGGATTGTCCGGCACAAAGTCCTGGGTCTTTGGCGAAAACGCCACCCCTCCGCTGCGCAACCCACAAGCCACAGGTCATTCAAGGGCTTACAAACTCATCCATAGTGGCAACCAAGGAGTCCCAAGATACTGAGCAGTGACTGAACGATGACGACCACGGGCTTTTCTTTCAATCAGCTGACATATCTGAATGTGTATTTCTTTATTTTCTCGGCTGAGGATTGTCCAGTTTTTTTGCTGTTTTAGAGCGACGCTCTTAGGCGGCCGTTTCCGGCTTGAGCAGCGTCGGCGTCGGCATCGGCGTCGGCGTAACCGCGCGGTGCATTATGGGACGCGTGACGTCACTGATGACGTCATCAGTGACGTCCTCGGAATAACCATTGTCATTGTCACTGATGACGTCATCGTCATCGTCACTGATGACGTCATCGGCATTTGCCTCGTCATCGTCATTGTCACTGATGACGTTACTGATGACGTCACTAGTGATGATGACGTCAACAGTGACGTCACTGATGACGTCATCGTCATCGTCACGACCTCATCGGGGTCACGTGACCCCCGTGAGGTCACGTGACCCCGGTGATGTCACATGACCCCCGTGAGGTCACGTGACCCCGGTGATGTCACATGACCCCCGTGAGGTCACGTGACCCTCGTGAGGTGACGGCGACGTCGCTCGGAGGGAGGAGTAGCAGACAGGATGAGGACGTGAGGAGGAGGGAGGAGGGGTATACCTTCCCCTCAGTACCCTTTCCTTCTCCTCCTCAAGAGATGCGCTCTAATTCGGCGTTACAGGGAGTTGTAAACGGCTTTCATTTTTTTTTTCGTGAAAATACTGATAATATTTTCCCCGTTTTGCTTTTAAATACACTCTGTTTTTCGAGAAAATTATAACCACACAGGCAGAAGTCTTGTCCATTGCTTGAGAACCGTAAAGAACCCGACAGAGCGTGGTATGACAAAGTTTTGGAGTCACTGATCATGCCAGTTTTCTACTGAACTCTCATTTTATTTAATCTCTAAAGATTAGACACTCAGTTGTCTAATTTTCATTAATCGGTTGGGTCGGGGTTTGATGTCAAATGGTATTGTTCCTCGAGTGTTGTGCAAGCTAGTGGCAAAAAGGATGAGCACTCTGAGACCGCAAGAACTTTTGGGCGCGGCACCGTTCGCCTTCAAACTGATATTAAGAGAATCAATTATTACTATTCTGGGGGATACTTGAGGCCTTATGGATGCTGTTATATTTTAGAGTGAACTTTTCATTACACTTCAAATGAACTAATTGCTGCAGAACCGCTTTCTTGTGTGATTACTTGTGTTTTAAAGGAATGGTTAACAAAAGAAAAAAGATTTCAGCCTTTACTTACGAGTCAGTCTTTTGAATGCATTCGAGTATTGCATTAACGTGATATCTGTTTTCCACCGTTACTGGTTGATTGGACCGGAGAGTGACGTTCACCCTCTTGAATTGATTGCTCAAAAGCAAGAAGAGCGGAAACTGAAATAAGGCGTAAATTTAAACATTTCACACTTAGCGAAGTGCTTTCCTGTTTATAAAGACAGTCAATCAGTGTCTTAAATTACATTACTATTTATTTATCAATACTGTGCACCCAATTGGGACCAGTACAAGAGCGCAATCAAGAGAATTCAACATCTTGATTCGAGGATCATTATATTTGTCCGAAGGGTCAATGAAATGTCCTTATGGAATTCACCACACCCTTTCAATCGGCCTGCTTAATTCAAATACACTCGTGTACACCGGGTGTTCCTTAAAGTACTTTAACTACATTCAAAGGTGACGGTTGACGCAAAAAAAAAATATTTTAGGGTACAAACGTCCAGCCACGGCAGGCGTCAGAAATTTCAAAAACATACCAATTGCAAACTAATTACCTCAAACGTACTCATTGCTTTTTCATTGGTAAGCAGGAAGATATGGTTCTAATTCGAAATCGCTCGGGGTCACCGAAAAGCCCTAGATCAGTTAATTTTAGAGTAACTTGCAACGCGTAGGAAGCACGGGAGTGCAAAAGTTTCTACTCCTGCAGCAGACGCAAGGCCGGTGATGCGAAAACCCGGATGAATTCATATCGTCCCCGTTTTTGCATCGCCGGCCTTGAGCCTGCTGCACGAGTGGCAACTTTAGCACAATCTTGTACTTCATACGTACTTCAAGGCGTCCTAAAATGAATTGATCTAGGTGTTTTCGAGGACGCTCGGCGTGTTTCTAATCGCATCTATATGTTCATTTCAACTAATGCAAAATAAATGAGCAAATTTAAGGCACTTCGTGTTCTAATTAGCTTTTTGTTTTCAATCCCTGAAGTCCGCTGCGACTCGCACGTTTCTTTCCGGAAAGAGTTTATTCTTTTTCTCAACCAGAATAGTTTTATGCATTTTTTAAATTGTTCGCAGGAACATCTAGTATTGTTAGAAATGAGAGATCAATCCGGGCGAGCTAGCGAACTTTCCGCACCTTGAAAACCTGAGTTCTAGGAACAAAATCGTGGTGTATCGTAACCCTCTTTCGTTCCTTGGTCTCCGTAAAGGTGTTGAGTTTGTGGCACATTTCTTTTTGAACATTCAATTAATAAAAGCTTGACATCAGACGCAAACCATCCTGGCGTTTGCAAGCTACGAAAATGGCGCATTGTAATGATTCATCATTCCATGTAATTGAAGCAAAAATTTCACACTATAGCAGTCACCAGGAGGGAATAATTTATAAACACAAATCTTTATGCAACCTCAATGTGCTCTGTTTTTGCCGTATCAGCTAAAAAATTGGTACATCTACCGGATAACCATTCCCGGTGGCTAATGTGTCGTTCGGTTGATCCTCGCTTAAGCCTATAGGTGCGTATCAGCTAAAGAAATTCTACTCTTCGGGGCCCTCAGTTACAACCGCTTACATCTAGGACTCCCGGAACTGAAGATGCTTTTTTCATTTACGAGTGAGATTCATGTTTGCGTTCAATACTACAATTTCCCTTTTCATTGACCAGTATGGGAAACCTTGTTTCTACTGATTTTGTAGCAGCCAAAAGAACCAACGGTATTTTGATATTTGAGTTTTTCTCATTGACATTTCGTTCAATCGAGAGCATACGAGTCGGGACTAGGCATCTCGATATTGCTATCATCAGCCGACATGATCATCGTCCTTGAAATGGACGCGTAACAAGATCCATAGGCAACGGTGACGGATCCTTTAAGGCAAATACAAAATAAAGCAACAAATCGAAGCATACACGAGTTAGCATATTCACAAAATATCGATTATATACATTATTCAAGCCATGGTCAATAAGACCATCTTAATTATGAACATATATGTTATGACATCTTTCGTTAGCTGGTAGAAGAGTTCACTGGAGCATTTCAAGTTCCTAATTTATTCTGGAATGCTTCACACACAAAACCCTGATGCACACACATAATATAATGTATGGCTTCAAATATGTGATACCAAAACTGATGACCGAAGTGAAACCAATCATATTAATGTGTCCAACAAATATATAAGAAAATAAAGGATTATTTAAGAACGTGCATGGGCCTCATAACACATAAATTATTATATTTCTCTTTGAATAAAAAATATATAACATTATTCTCGTTTCAATACGTGAATTATCTAATCTTGTGATAATTACTATGCTTAGGCGTCCGAACAATTTGTTGGTAAAGTTCATCTAGCCAAACGTATTGCCTTACATTTTGAGAATGAACGTCTGGGTAGCTATCTTAGGCCACTTTGACTACACAACTCTCTTGCGGGATATATAAACTGCCAATATTTATTTTATTCTTATTACACCAGACCAATTGCAAATAATTTAATTGTGACAGAAATAATTAGTCATGCCCCTATCAGACGGGCACGTTAAAGGCTTTCAGAATGAAACATTTAAAGGTCAGCGAACCAGCGCACGCCTATAAGCGTGAGATCGCGAGCTGATTCACCGATTCTTTAAAGGCGTTCGCTCTGAAGGCTTTCAACGTGTCCACCTGACAGGAGTTTTGCATCCTCTATCTCTTTACGTTCCTGTCAATATCTTGCTATCAAGTATTTTAAAATAATGCTGAACACAATTGGTCAATCTCAGTCAATGTGTTATCACACAATAGCCAGTCCCACCCTATCCCCACCAAGATAACTGACGCTACTGATCATAAAACCGTCTCCCATTGAAGGTGGGAGGCTCGCAGTAGAGCCATTCAAAACAAATATTGTTTTTTTCTTTCGTTGTAAATAAAAAAAAAAATATATACCTTACCCTTCCCGAGAGGTAATTCTGCATGTCTTTAATACCCAGTGTGGGTTCTGTCCAAAATCCAGCAATTCTTTTGAACCACATTTCATCAAGCTGGAATATTTTAAATATCAAAACATGCTGAATGTAATCAGATGGGTTATGAACAGTCATTAACTCTATTTTCTTTTGGAATATTCGGTGCTTAGCCACCCCATTTTAAAACATTATAAAGTGAAACCACACGGAATGGCTGCAAGTAAAGAGTGACCAGTGTAAGACATTTCGTTCGTTTTACCATAATCAAACGAGGGAAATGCAAAGCGTTGGAATATTTCTACCATACTATAGCTCTTTTGTGCAAATCTGTCAGACACACACGAAAACAAGGTATCATTTTTGGACAATTCATCTATCTGAGTTCTTGTTCGGTACAATTGATTCAGCGGATTATCTGAATGTGTGCACAAAGGGACAGTGAAACCAGTCTGCTATATTATTGCGTGTTAAGCGAGTGGTGACTTTAAAGAAAGAGTAACTGAGCCGGCCGCCAGAAAGTGGAAATAGAGCATACTTTAACTCTCTCCACCAGATTGTTTCTACTCGGGGTCTGAAGTTAATATTAGTTTTACAATAATCGCATGCTCCAAAAACATAAACTGAATGCATTTTGAGCAGAACAGTTGGAACGGGTTTTAAAAGAGTCTTGTTTTTGGGAACAAAAGATTTTTTCTAGTGCTTAACGACGTTGAAACTATTATCCAATCAAAATTGCGGCCTCTGGCGTGTTTTATTTATGTGTAAAAATTGCACTAGCGCACTGTCTTATTCGTCTTCCTCTAGGACGACCAGTCAGACTAAGTGAGAAATTTATTAAGAATTCAGCCGACTGAATGTCACAATTTTATGGAACGTTGACCAAACCAGACTTGAAGCATATCATCCATTTATTTATTTATTTCGCAATACTGCAGGCCCCGTTAGGACCCAGGCAGGAGTGGGGGGGAAAAAGAAAAGGGAAGGATGACAAAGACACAAACACACACGTTCTTCAACACAACACTGATACTAAATAGCATACATCATTGCAATCTCGAAAAAAATTCATCAAGGGTAGGGCTATCAACAGTGTCTTTTTCTAAGCAGTTCCATTCTATTATGGTCCTAGGAAAAAACAATTGTTTTATAAATATATTTTGCGCTTTGGTATGGCTCTAAAAGACTTCCATGATTAAACCGTGTATTTCGGCGTGTGACGTGCGTTATGTAAGGTGATGAATCTAAATTAAAGTAATTATTCTTTATTAGGTACAAAAACTTCAATCTGAAATTTTTCCAGGGCGATCTCAAAGACTTCAATTCAAGGGATTTCAACATTTCTGATGGGCTGTCTAAGCGACGGTACCTATTGCATATAAATGGCGTAGCTTGCCTCTGAACTTTCTCTAATTCGTCTATGGCTCTCAATGCTGAAATGATCCCTTGTATATAAACTACGCTAGGTTTGCGCTGTGATGCCTGCTGTGTTCGGTGAGAGCCTCAACACAAGGACGTTTTAGGCGTTCGAAAGTCACGAAAATTTATTTTGGGAAGCGCGACACATTGTGTTTTTGTTAGGCACGCTGTGCTCGAACTTTGAGATGTTGCTTGCCTTGGCCATTTGTTTAAAGATTGATACAATATATATACATATACATACATACACACACACACATATATATATATATATATATATATATATATATAAACTTTCGTAGGACGACGAAAAGTGTATAAGAAAGTAAACATACTTCGAAGCTTTTAGTGGAGTTTTATCACATATTGGGGGACGTTTCGGCCTGAGTGAAGCCTCGTCATGACTGGTTACAAAACATTCTTCGTTGTCGGGACTCGAGACCCCCCCGAGTCCGGTCACGTGTCACGTGACGTGCACACCTCATTAAAAGCACAATAACAGGTGTTCACTTATTTTGGGTGGGAGGTCAGGAGTAAGCAGCTCGCAGCTAAACTCTCCACAAAGTCAAAGGAGGAAGCTCCCCGCAAAGTTCAGCCCGAAACACACACATAAAAAAGATCCCCCCATTAAAAAAAGAAGTGGCGGTAATTATAAGCTAAAAGCCTCGCAGATAAACTCACTACAAGATCAAAGGGGGAGGCTCCCCCGCAAGGTTCAGCCCCAAACACTCGTGAAAACTCAAACAAATCCCTAAAACGGGGCAAAATGTTTGGTTTATCTTTGCCTTTTGTTGATTGTGAGTGCGTACAGTTCTCAACAACTTTTTTGGGGGGATTTGTTTGCGTTTTTATGAGTTTGTTTCGGCGTAAACGCTGCGAAGGAGCTTAACTTTTTACCCAGTGGTGAGCTTCGCTGCGACCCTAATTGCTGTAAATTATTCACCACTTTATTATTAAGAATTCATTATAGAACCACAACATTGTGCTTCGCACTGAAAAAGGTATCAATTTAAGAGGGTGATTAAGGAGACAGTTATTACTAGCGCCGGAAATTGTATTCGCATGCCCTCATTGACCTTGAACGACGATACTCGAGCGTTTTTGTGTGTCTAGTCCCAAGTAGATCGTGACACGGCTGTTTGTTTATTTTGTGAAATATTTTTGTCTTGTGAGCACCTATTATTTGGAAACTGCCTTCAGACCTGTTTCCAAGTGCTCAAGGCTTTTTCAGTGTAGTGCGTGCCTGTTATTAGGATGTGTATCGCTCAAATGGAAGATGACAAAGGAGAAGTTTGCTATGAAAGGTAATTACAGGTGTATGATGTGCTGGTAATATGACTATGGTGTGTACGCGCTCTTCGTTCCCTTTGTCTCAAGGTTATTAATTATAATTCTGCGCTTTCTCGTCTCTCTTTTGACCCTTATTTCAGTTTTTAAACGTGGCGCCTTCGAAAAGATACTCCAACAAATCAGATAACCAACCTCTGCGCCCTATTGAACTGTGTTTATGACCCGTAGGTTAAGGCCCGCACCTGACTTTCCCAGGCTGTCTTCCAGGCCCTTTCACCCACGAAGAACTTTGAAATCCGCTCCCCTCGTCATTTTACTAAACTTGTCATAATCACTCTTTGTTATGAAGAGTTCCAAGCCCACCGCGCAGAAAATAAATAACTGAGATCGATTAAAACGCACATTCATTGATTAAAACAAATATGTCGTTTTTTCGGAGTTTATTTTATTGCCCTCAAAGTGTTTCTTGTTGTTGTTGTTGTTGTTGTTTGTTGTTGCTTTTTCGGGGGGGGGGGGGGGGGGGAGTGTACTTATTTATACGTAATTAGGTGTTTTCTGGTTTCAGTTTTTTTTTGTGTCAAGCAAAAACTCGGCGTTATAATGAAAGAAAAAAAAAAGGCTTGACAGGGGTGAAGGATTTGCCGAACTCCAGGGAGCATACGCGTGATTCGAATGCCTCGAAAACGAAACGGGACAAGAGGTTAGGTTATCAAAGAAAAAAACAGACTTGCAGACAATTCTGCGAAGAATTGTGTTCCTGGTTTGTGCAAAAAAGAGCATTCAATAAAGGTTTCTTTCCCCAAAGCCTGCATTTAATCGATTCTGATAGACCACACTTGGAAGGTACTTTACCAAATTTAACTCTACTTATCCTGTGCACGGAACTCTGATGCAAAGAAGAAGAATTTGCAAATCGTTTATATTATCCGATTAATATTTTGACTCTAAGAAGCCAAATGCATAATTTACGAACTTATCTTTCTATGTGAACATGATTTCTAGGCTTCCTATCCTACTAGATTCCACCTGCTACCTACAGCGTTCATGAGGTTAAATGCAGATGATTTCACGCGATATATATATTATATATATTGATGCATGAGCATGACCTTATATTGATAATAAACTATTGTGCACTGAATATAACGGCGCAAACAAGCTGGTGAATATTAAGCATGCAAAACTTTGAGACTGTGGGTAAAAACGACAGATACACTAGAAAGTCTCAATGAGATCATCTAGTGAGACCATCTAGTGTATGTTTCGTTTTTACACGCATTATGTGGGTTTTTGTAATGTTTAGTATGTGTAGCCGACTCAGCTGGGGCCGCACACAACCCATGTTCAAGTCTCTCATTATTACGTTCAAGAAGAAGGGAATGAATGACAAATCAAATATCTAGGGATGGCAGGCATCACGGAGAGCCAAAAAATATATTATTTTTAATAAAAAGAAGTGCACACAAATTACACGGGCGCGAAAATAAAATTGAAAAAAATAAACATTCCAAACAACGAGCATATTCAAGGATGACCACTGATGCCAATGCATTTGTTCTTCTTACAGCTCGTTCTCGTCTACTAGCTGCCTCAAAAGCCGGTGGTGCTTGCTTTGCTAGCTCTGGCGGGTGCACCAGGTAGCAAGTTACACATTGAAGTACTTCATCATTCTTACACCCGAAGCCTCTTTTGAAGAATTAGCAGCATGTTGGGTGATTCTTCGAAACACGTTTACATGCGGTAACTTTTTAGGGTAGTTCGTGCTCTTAGTTTGGGTGGTGCTGGGGCAGGATGACCATTAGTCTTTCAGTGCCTGGGGTGGGTGGTGCTTTTAATACCAATGATGTCTAGGGCACGGGTTTGTATGGAAGCAGATTACACCACGCCATGTCTTCTTGTGACACTGAGCGTGTTTGTTTTTAGCCTCACCGGGATACAAAGCCTTGGTGCTGAATTGTCTGGGTCACCAAAAGGGGCGAAGCACGTTTTCCTCAACTTTCCACTCCTCCGCGTTCCGCCCGCTCTTTCCCCACTCCCTGTTTTTGCTTCACTTTCTTACTCTTTCCACCTCTCTACGCTTCGCGCCCTTTATCACACCACCTGCTTCCGCTCCTCCCGTTCCTGCGTGCTGGGCCAACACCACCTAGAGCTAAACCCCGAGCGCTCCGAGTTGTGACGTCACAAATTTACGACGAGTGGGCCAACCTGAAGGGGAGGCTTTTCCGCAACACATGATATCTTCTTTTCCTTACATTTGTGTGATGTATCGCGAGTAAGACCCAGTTACAGCCATTAGTGGCTCGAGTCGTTCGTTTTAATCATGGCTCCCGACTGACCGAGACCCGTGCTCTTTCAAACCACGCGCTCTCAGCACGCGGGGACCTCGCGCTTCCCAATATGTCCCGCCATCTGCTATTAGCGGCGAGAAGTTGTGGTGGCGCCCTCTTATGGTTCCCCCTTGTTACGTCATTACCTTGCAAACAACAAGTTCGATGGTGTTTGTAAATAGCATGGTGGAAGCTTGAAATCCTTGCGCTCTTAAAGGAACACTGCCAACACCGTCAAAATTAAAGCTCTTTCATTCCTCTTATTTCCGTCGATGATAATCCCCTTTCTTACGTCATAGTCAGCGTTCGGCCAATCGTGGAAGGCCGACCACAGCGACGCTTGTGTTCGCTCTCGGGGCTAATAGGAAGTATTCACTGGCGGCCATAGCCGTGTGCGCGACTGCTGAGCGCGTGCAGATGGCGAGCTTCCACGGTTCTTTTGGAACGTGCATTCCGCACCCTCAAGATTGCCGGTCTTAGCAGCGTATTAATGTGGACTCGTTCTGAGCATGCGCTCTAAACAGCCCCCACAAATATGGCACCCAGTGAATACTCCTTATAGCATAAGCAGATACATCACATCTTCCCCTCACTTGGCTGTGATCCCGTATCTTGTGGGCGGTCTTCGCTCCCGCGTTCCTGCCCGGATGGGCATAGCCTCAGGTTCGGACAGTTCGTGACCTTCTGCACTTATCGCGTCAGCTGGTACCTCTTCGGCATGAACGTCCAAGCCCCAGGCTGCTGAGGGTGTATCACTCGACCGACGTGCAGCTAATAGCCTTGGTCGTATGTGGTCCATGTGCCGTCGAACGTGTCCGTCTTCTGTCTGGATTATCCATGACCGCGAACCCAGGCTCTCTGTGATGACCCCCGACATCCAAGTTCGTCCACTTGGGAACTTCAGAACCCATACGGATTGTCCCACCATAAACTGACGTGGATTTTCGGTTGTCGCTTGGTACCTCGTCCTTGGGTACGCGTATCAGTCTCTCAAGTGGAGATGGCAACTCTCGTCCAAACATCATCCACACTGGTGTCTTCCCTGTCGCCGTGTGCACTGTGGTATGCTGCTTGTAGAGGAACCGAGGTAAAAAACACTTAAATTCCTCCCTTTCTCTTTTACCAAGCGCCTGCTTCAGCTGCTGCACCATCCGTTCCGCTTGACCGTTTGTTGTGGGGTGGTACGACGCACTTGTGACCGCCAAAACTTCATTTAGGCGGTAAAATGTCTTTATCTCATTGGAAACAAAAGCCGACCCATTATCCGATACCACTTTTTGTGGTACACCAAACGTCGCAAAAACGTCGCGTAACCATCAGATAACGGATGCTGAGGTCATACTCGAAATAGCACGTACTTCAAGCCATTTAGTGAACGCATCCACAATGACCAGGAACACTTTTCCGTCCACCGGTCCCGCAAAGTCTACATGAAGGGTGTCCCACGGAGTCGACGGTCTTTCCCATGTTGGGCTGCTTCCTTTGGGTATCGCCTTCTGGTGTCGCTGACACGTGTCGCACTGGGCAACACAGGACTCAATCTCCTTGTCGATCCCCGGCCACCAGAGGTAACTTCGGGTGCAAGCCTTCATGGCGACCACTCCCCTGTGTCCTGCATGTACCAAGGCTAACGCCTCTGGTCTCATAGAAGTGGGAATTACGATGCGCGATCCCCAGATCAGGCAACTTCGGTGTATCGATAGTTTCGTGGACTTCATCTTGTAGGCTGTGAAACGCTCGCCAGCTAGCTTCTTGACCTCTCCACTCTTGACTGCTTGTAGAACTTCAGAAAGCTGGGGTCCACAGCAGTCTGGTCTGCAAGGTCTTTAGCTGTCATGGGAGGCTTAGTCAATGCTTCCAGCATAAGAACGTCCCCTTGTGGTCGCGGTTCATCTTCACTTTCTCTTAATGGTAGTCTGCTCAACACGTCTGCGTTTTGGTTGTGTTTTCCTGCTCTGTAGACGAGTTCGTAGTCGTATGCAGCTAATTTCACACACCATCGCGTCATGCGCGGTGACAGCACCGCTGGCACTGGAGCTTTCGGACCCATAATCCCAAGCAAAGGCGGTGGTTACTGTCACGTGACGTCCGGCAAGATATCGGTGGAAATGTTGCATGGCAAACACAGTCGCCAGTCCTTCTCGATCCAATTGCGAATAGTTCTTTTCCGCTTCTCCCAAGGTTCTCGAGGTAAACATGATGGGAGCTTCGTTTCCGTTTTTGTCTAGCTGCGCTAAAACCGCTCCAACGCCATACGGTGACGCGTCGCATGATACCACCAAGCCTTTCTTCTCGTCGTAATGTGCTAACACCGTTTCGTGGGTAATTGCTTCTTTCAAGTGTTGAAAAGCTTCCCGGTGCCTTTTGCCCCATTTCCAGGGAGCGTCTTTTTCGAGGAGAGCGTAGAGCTCCTTTGCAATGGTTGCCCAATTCGCTATAAATCGGTCATAGAATGCCAACAGGCCGAGAAACGACTGCAAAGTTGTGCGATTCGTTGGCTCAGACATCTCCTTGATGGCTTTGAACTTGTCGTCGGTAGCATGAAGGCCTGCCGCATCAATGATGTGTCCGAGGTACCGCACTCGATCAACTGCGAAACGACACTTTTCCCTTTTGAGACGAAGGCCTGCTTGGGAAAGTCGTGATAGTACCGTATTGAGCCTTTCCAGATGTTGCGATGGTGTCGATCCGCTGATAATTACGTCGTCTAAGTATATTCCGATTCCAGGAATTCCTGCTAGCACTGTCTCCATAAATCGGTGAAAAATCGCCGGAGCTGCTGAAATACCAAAAGGCATCCTCTTGACCCTATAAAGTCCCTTTGTGGTGTTGATGGTCAACACGTTTGCAGTCTCAGCAGTCAGGCTCAGTTGCTGATAGGCTTGAGTAAGATCCAGAGTTGAAAACACTGATCCACCCTGGAGATTAGCTAGTATCTCGGAAATCGTAGGCATTGGGTACACCGCTGTCCTTGCTTCTTTATTGACCGTGCTACGGTAATCTCCACACAATCTGATAGTGCCATCTTTCTTCCGTACAACTACGACTGGCGTGGCCCACTCCGAGTGTTGAGTTGGTTCGATGATGCCCTGATTTTGGAGCATCTGAATTTCGGCCTCCACTGCTGTCCGCATCGCGAACGGCACCGGTCGTGCCTTGAGAAAATGTGGCCTGGCATCTTCATCAACTCCAGGTGCACAGGTGGGTCATTGTGTCCGGTTATCTTGCAGTCGAAGACCTTTTCGTGTGTGCTTAGAACCCTTGCAACGTTGTCGTTGGCGTCCACGTGGTGTATTCCGTTCACTCGGATTTTTAGTGCGTTGAACCAGTTCCTTCCAAGGAGGTTGCAGCCCCTTCCGCGCGTTACTAACAGAGGCAGTGCGTAGTCCTTGAACTTGTGTCGTACCTGGACATCGGCTGTGCCGAGCACTTCCACTCCTTCGCCTGACCAGGTGTGTAGGGTCACATCTTCTTGGTCTAGCCTCGGAGGGTGGTTTGGTCACATCTGAGGATAAGTTTCCTCGCTGATGATGGTGCAGGCCGCTCCCGAGTCCACCTCAAAATCCATGGCTCAATTTTCAATCTTGAGCTTGATCATGAACTTGGGTGATGTACTTGATGCTCGCACAGCATTAAGCTCGTATAGATCTGCCGAAGTTCCAGGGGAATCATCCTCGGTTTCAGATGCGTGATCTTCATTTTCGACGATATGTGTGGAGTGCGGGTATTTCTTGAGTCCTGTCCACGCAAAGCAAGCCTTTTCAATGTGGCCCGTTTTGTGACAGAAGTTACATCGCGCGTTGCGGAATCTGCAGGAAGCAGCTGAATGCTGTTCCTGGCACCTGTAACATCTGGTCGATTCGAATATTCTCCTTTCCTTAATGTCTCTTTTTTTAAGTGTTGTCTTATCTTTCCGGATTTCGTGAATTTCGGACTTCTCTGCTTTCAAATCCTTTTGATGCTGTGCGGCGCTCTCTGTCCGCAGCGCCATGTCGTGCGCCTTCTGAAAAGTCAGGTTTACTTCTGCAAACAGTCGCTATTGTAAATGTTCGTCGAGCAGGCCGCACACAAAACGATCTCTCAACATTACCTCGAGAGGCAGCAACGTTGGGTTTAGCTCTGGCTGTCGAGCAGGAGATCGTGCTTCGCCTGCGGAACCTGCGGTGCTGGTGCTAACTGTGACCGCCGCTGGGGTTTCCGTCAGAACTCCGAAATTGCAGTCGGCAGAAAGCTTCTTTAAAGCTGCGACATAGCTCGATATCGACTCCCCCACCTGCTGGTCCCTTCGCTGAAATCTCGTCCTGCTGGAAAGCTCCGACGGCCGCGGGTCGTAGTGTTTCTTCAATGTCGCCATTAGCTCGTCGAAACTGACCTCACCAGGAGTCTTAGGTGTCACGAGCGCTCGTACAACTTCGTAGGTTTTTGCTCCGCAAAGGGTCAGCAGTAAAGCCCTCTTCTTTGTAGGCTCCAGCACTCCGTTTGCTTCGCAGTAGAATCCAAGTCGCTCTGCCCAAGACGGCCACGCTGTTCCATCAAATTCTTCAAGCTTGCCCTGGGTAGCCATCGTTCACTCGCCCTTGAGGTGTCCGTTCACCGACCTCGTCACCAAAAGTGTGATGTATCGCGAGTAAGACCCAGTTGCAGCCGTTAGTAGCTCGACTTGTTCGTTTTAATCATGGCTCCCGACTGACCGAGACCCGTGCTCTTTCAAACCGCGCGCTCTCAGCACGTGGGGACCGCGCGCTTCCCAACATGTCCCGCCATCTGCTATTAGCGGCGAGAAGTTTTGGTGGCGCCCTCCTGTGGTTCCCCCTTGTGACGTCATTACCTTGCAAACAACAAGTTCGATGGTGTTTGTTATTAGCATGGTGGAAGCTAGAAATCATTGCGCTCTCAAAGGAACACTGCCAACACCGTCAAAATTAAAGTTCTTTCATTCCTCTTATTTCCGTCGATGATAAATCCCCTTTCCGACGTCATAGTCAGCGTTCGGCCAATCGTGGAAGGCCGACCACAGCGACGCTTTCGGTCGCGCACGGGGCTAATAGCATAAGCAGATACATCACAATGGACCTTTTTCACATACCGACGGCACCAGGCGGTGGCTGCACGAACTAAAAATCGAGGAAGTGACCTACCTGCGCTACCAATCGATAATGGGAGCTACGCTACCAGTTTCTTCGCTCTCCGAGCAGCGGCGCGTGCCCAAGGCGACTCTAAAGAGGGGGATCTGTGGCGTCCACCCAAACGTCATGTTTTTCTTTCCGTCCACTTTCTTTTTTTGTGTAACACAATTATATATATGTTGCAATTACGTGTTCTACTTGCTGATCCACAGCCTCCTTCCGAATTTCCTCGATTTCTAGTGCCGACTTCCGCCGCTTGGCATCGAGTGCTCGCGCGTGCGCAGAACGCTTCTCGAAAAAGGTCCATTTGTTTTCAATCGGGACGCCGAACGACGCATCTGCCGCCTTTTTTTCAACGTTTCTCCGGGTTCGCATCCTGCCAGGGAAGTTCCTAATTGACTATTTTGCCCCTTTTTGCAAGGAACACTCGCGGCGGTATTAAGACTGGTTCACACACTTGCGACAAGTGCGACTGCAACGGCTTTCAACGTTAATCCTTTTACGTATTGCTATGGCAACGGGGTTTTAAGCCGCTTACAAACGTCATTGCTGCTGCGAGGCGCGATCGTACGAGGCTTAAAAACCGGTTGCAGACGCACTCGGTCGGACTCGACGCAAGTGTGTGAACCGGATTTTACGCGAACTGCTCTTTGCCCTCTCTTTTGCGTTTGGTGTATACGGCGGTTTGCGCGTGGGTGTCGGGGAGTTACGGGCAGCATTAGGGCCAACCATGCCTCATAAATGATGTGTCCCTGAGTGCCATGGGAACTATGAAACGTCCTCCACGAAAGTCTCTGCATTCCAGTTCCCGGAGTACAAAGAACTGCGAAAAGCATGGATGCAGCCGATCCCTCGGGGAAATCTTGTGCTTGCTGTGTTAAGTAAGAAAGGTCATGCTATTGTCATGAGTATTGTTTGTTTTCAAATCAATTTAGAGCAGAAGAGGTTATTCCAAACTTTTATTCCAACACTTTTAATAACATCTTTTAATTCCATCACTGAATAACCCAGTTACAGCCTAGAAGGCAAAGCATATTGATCACACCTCGAATAATGCTCATTGGTTTCTGGGAGATAATGCAACGAAGTACGGCCACTGTGGATGCGGTGCTTCAGTACTGAAACCCCCCAACGGTAATTGACTGCAACATAGACCTGGCTAAATGTCTATTTTTATATTTGTTGTTAAGAAAATATAATGGATCATGTTTTTCAAGGCTTTGAATTACCTGTTTTTAAGATTTCATCGAAAGTAATTTTGAGAAAATTGAGGTAAACACTTTGTTTTAATTGCCGCTCAAATATTGCACAATTTTGATTTTATTAATATTTAAAAAAATTCAAGCGCAATGCAGAAAGCCCTTACAATTGTTGAGCGTGAATTTTTTTTATAAGTAAAGAAAGTGTGAAATACCTAGTTCAAAACGTTTCAGCTTAAATGCTTATTGCTAAGATGTGCTTAAAATATCGACGTACAATACCTAATTACAAAATGGATGCGCAAGAGGCCAAGCTCACCATTTTATTTTACTTCTTAAGTAAAATATATTTAAATACTTTATGTAAACCAGCTGGCTTTTTTTTGCATAAAGCATTTATGTTGTGCGTAGATGTATTTTATATTCCTGTAGCCCTTAAATTTGCATCTACGCACAAAAGGGAAAATCGTTGTTCCATCTCCCCTCAGGCGCGATTCGTTTTATAAAAACTAAGTATTTTTGAGCAAAATTAATGTTTATTTCATTGTGTAGACACGCTTTTCAACCTCCATTAAAAATGTCACTGAAAAAATAGGCATGACACCCCTATCACCGTGCTGATTTGAACACCCTGCTATCGACGCAAACCAAGGTGAGATATTTCATGTATTTTCACATCAAGTTTTTGTTTTCTTAATTTAATAACTTCGTTTCATTTTACGCTGACAGGACAGCGTAAATTCTAAAAGAGCAGCGGGTCACAATTTTTTATTACTCTTATTTTAATTATTTTCACAAACGAATGCATTAACTACACATATTCAATGAGCACCTATTTGATCGTTGCTCTTATGCATTTTAGCGAGACACTTCACCTCTTACCATAACGTTTCAGGACAGTTATATTTTAGTTCTTAATGTATTCTCGCTCCTAATTAAAACATTCAAGAGTTGGTTGCCTAAAGCGAAACCCAATTTTTCTCGAAACGTCGTTAACCCTGTTTTGCATATCGTAACAATGAATATATTTCCATGTCATATAGATATTTATATCTCCAATTTTACCTATTGACAAACGTTTTGGTTAATAAATCTTAATCAGATACTACGGCGGTAGATCCATTCGCGACGCCTGCACTTCGGTGCTTTTCCGCGGTGCTCACAGGCCGACTCGAGTGACGTCACAGCAGGAGTGCTGCGGCTTTCAGCTCTAGATGGTGTTTACTGGGTCCGTAACTCTGTCAGCGGTGCAGTCGGCTTTTACGCCGGTGATCGGGTTCGATCACTGGCATAGGTTGCTGTTTTTTTTTTGTTTTTTTTTAGGATTGTTTTGCGGTTACGAATTGATCGACCTACACATTTCGTGCTTACGCGGCTCTTGAGGTTGGTTGGCCTCGTAAAGGTACCGCTTTAATACAGCTTTAAATAAGGCAGGGCAGAAAAATGGATGAAGTGGGTGGCAGAAAACGAAATTATTTCAAAAATTATTGATGCCGTTTAATTACTTGCTCCATTAACTTCCTGCTGTACTTCGATATGACATTCTGTATACAAAATTATCTAGACGCCGCAAATCTACTAAGTTGAATTACTTCGAGCGTCTTACCTTTGCAAGGCTTTCTTCAAAGTTCATGATGCTCGCAGCAACTTGTGTTTTGTTAGGACGCTTTTGATGAACTAATTCTATAACATTTATGATAAATTGTTTGTATGCCTTTTTTATTTTCTCTCGTTTTCTTTTGCTTATTCCATGCCCTTGCCAATCTGTCCAGGGTAGAACGTGAGGCGAAGCAGCAGAAACCTGCATAAAATGAAAAATCCAATGATGCATAAAATAAAAATCCAATGATCGTCAAAGACCAGTAGGAATAAAAAGAAGAACATAAAGGAAGAAGACATATATCACGTCTGATCGGAAGGGTGTACCTTCGGAGCTCCACAGCTGTACATTTATTTTACTTCTTACCAATGACGTTATGAGAACGCCGCCCGATTTTGCAGACAGCCATGCTCTTAATTGGGAAACGGCAAGGGCACTCACTGAAGGCGGCAAATGTCGAGGGCCCTTCGTCATCCAGCCGTCTTTTCTACGTGACCGACCGCTTAAAAAAGGTTAGGCACCTAGTAGATACCGGTGCCGAGGTTAGCGTAGTACCCCCTACGCCGAAAGATCGTAAATCTCGCAAAGAAACTCCTCCTCTGCAAGCGGTCAACGGAGCCACAATAAAAGCGTATGGAGAAAAGTCGTTGACCTTAGACATCGAGCTCCGGCGGATATTTCGCTGGATCTTTATCATTGCTGACGTACGACAAGCCAGCATCGGGGCGGATTTTCTAAGACGATTCGGGCTCACTGTCGACCTGCGCCAATACCAGCTCATCGATACCGAGACGCAGCTCAGTGTCCAAGTGTTGATATCAAAGACACCGCTACTGCGTCCTAATCTCCCACGTGTGGAGATGGACTCTCAGTGCAAGTGCATCACGGACGAGTTCCCCTCCGTGTTTGGGCCACACGCTCTTCCACAGAAATTCCAGCACAGTATCACCCATCATATTAAGACTACAGGCCCCCCTGTCTTTGCACGTCCACGACGCCTGCCACCAGACCGACTTCAGATAGCAAAACACGAATTTAAACATATGCTTGAACTAGGCTATGTACGCCCGTCTTCCAGTCTCTGGTCGTCAGCGCTTCACATGGTGCCGAAGAAGACAGGAGACTGGCAGCCATGCGGTGATTATCGAGCACTCAACCAGTCTACGATACCTGACCGTTATTCCATACCCCATCTACAAGGTTTCGGCGGGTTGCTTCAAGGCGCGACAATCTTCAGCAAAATCGATCTTGTTAAAGCCTACCATCAGATTCCAGTGGAACCCGAAGACGTTCCCAAGACTGCAGTCACAACGCCATTTGGGCTGTATGAATTCTTGCGGATGCCATTTGGCCTCCGCAACGCAGCTCAAACATTTCAAAGGTTCGTTGATCAAGTCCTTCGTGGACTGTCCTTCTGCTTTGCGTATCTTAACGATATCCTGGTGTTCAGCTTGACGCCGGATGAACATGCCAGTCACCTTTGACAGCTTTTTACGTACCTGACGTCGTACGGCCTCGTTGCAAATGCCGCGAAGTGCGAATTCGGAGTCAAGGAACTGAATTTTCTTGGCCATCACGTAGATGCTTGCGGAATCCAACCGCTGCCTGACAAAGTTACTGTTATTCGCAATTTTCCACGGCCTACGACGGCTACAAAGCTACGAGAGTTTTTGGGACTGGTCAACTTTTACCATCGGTTTATTCCCCGCTGCACTCATATTTCCCAGCCTTTGTACGATCTGCTGCAGAACCCGAAAGCAAAAATGACACTGCTACGATGGACGCACGCAACAGACGGCGCCTTCACTAAAGTCAAGGAAGCCATCACAACCGTTACCATGCTCATGCATCCGAGAAGTGACGCTCCTACCTCCCTCATCGTCGACGCATCGGACATGGCAGTTGAAGCTGTCCTGCAGCAGCTTGTTGGGGACACATGACATCCCATCGCATTCTTCTCTAAAGGCCTCAGTACTACAGAAACGCGCTACAGCACTTTTGGTCGGGAGCTGCTTGCAATTTATCTTGCCATACGACACTTTCGGCACTTCATCAAAGGCCGTCAAGTTTTTGTACTTACAGATCACAAGCCGCTCACGTACGCCTTGTCGTCGTCCAGCACCGCATACACACCACGAGAGGTACGGCAAATGCTCTAAATATCCAAATTTACCACCTACATTCGCTTTGTTAAAGGCTCCAATAATGCTGCAGCAGACGCTCTCTCTAAAATAGGCGTCAACCTCTGCCTCTCCGAAGGTGCTTCGTTGGACTACACCGAATTGATAGCGTGTCGAAAAGACGATGCGGAGCTCCAACGCTTACGGACATCATCTAAGACACTTGTCTTTAAGGATGTCCCTAGGCATGGTTCTTCTGACACCGTGGTATGTGACGTGTCAACTGGTCAACCCCGCCCGTTCGTTCCTCTTTCGTTTCGGCATAAGGTTTTTGATGTCATTCACACATTGGCCCACCCTGGCATTCGAGCCACCCAACGACTAGTCAGCTCCCGGTTCGTGAGGCCGCGTATGAACACTGACGTGCGCGAATGTGCAAGGACATGCATTGACTGTCAACGCAGCAAGATTCAACGTCACACGGTAACCCCCTTGACCTCCTTCAAGCCACCTGACGCTCGTTTTGCTCACATTCATGTCGACATTGTGGGCCCACTTCCTCCATCAGACGATTACCGATATTTCTTGACATGTGTCGACAGGTTTACGTGATGGCCGGAGGTCGCCCCTATGAAAAATACAACGGCACTGACGGTCGCTGGGACGCTTGTCGACATGTGGGTGAGCCGTTTCGGGGTGCCAGAAACCATCACGGACCGCGGACGACAATTTGAATCTTCATTGTTTAAAACCCTCTCTCACTTACTGGGCGCACATCATATTCACACCACCGCGTACCACCCATTGTCTAATGGAATGGTAGAACGCTTTCATCGGAAATCGAAAGCTGCCATCAAAACACAGGATAAGACAGCGTCATGGACGGAAACCCTGCCTTTGATAATGCTTGGCATCCGCACAGCGTTTAAAACTGACTTGAACTGCAGTGCAGCCGAGCTGGTCTATGGAACGCCTCTCTGAATACCAGGAGAATTTTTCCAACAAGCCTTCAATCCCCCAATTGACAGCGCCGAGGACTACGCTCACCGGTTGCGGCTCCTAATGCAAGACCTACGCCCCGTTGCTACAAGAATTCCCTCCACACGGAGTACCTTCGTCAGCCCTCATCTGGAAAAGTGTACACATGTATTCATTCGGCACGACGGTGTCAAAGCGCCTCTCCAACCTCCTTACGATGGCCCTTTTCCGGTGGTTTGTCGTGACACCAAAACATTCACATTGCTAATCAAAAACAAAGAACAAGTTGTGTCCATCGATCGGGTCAAGCCCGCCCACTTGGACTCCAACAGTGCAACCTCTGCCATCTGAATCATAATACCACAAGTGGAAGAGCCGACATGCATTTTACGGAAACCACTAACAAGCCCACCCCCGCGACTCTCGAAGCGCCACTCTCGAAGAGCGTTCCTCTTCGAGAGTGGCGCCGCATGTTTTGGAACTCGCGACTGGGGTTGTCAATTTTCTTTTTCATACGTGCGTAGGCCGCGACCAAGTCAGGGCTTTCTCGCTGGTAGTCGTTGTCGGGAGCATGTAGATGGGACCTGGGCTGAGCCGTTTCGTGGTGAACTGACGAAATGTTAGGCGAGTAGGCGTCCATTATATCGTCCGCTTTGCGGGTCAGCGTCACAATGAAGTCCGTGGTTTCCGTCGCCCAACTGTTCCGCTGTCAGCAGCTGCTGAAGACGTCGGGGTTCCGGTTCTGTTGTACGGCGTATCAGTTCCGTGCCTAAAGTCTCGTAAGGTTGGTTCTCCGGTTGGGGACCGTAAGATGTGGCGGACTACGGCCGCCGTCGACTGCGAAAGAGCGGCGACTATGCAGTCGAACTTCGTAAGCGACGCTGTGAATCGATGCTTTCGGAAAACGGATTCGACAGTGAGAAACCAGAGCTCAGAATCTGAGGACCAAAACTCTGGAATCTTAATCGGCGCCGTGGTGGCTCCTACCGTGGGTGTGGCCGAGGAAATCGCGGCGCCTTGAACATCCATCGTTGGAAAAAAAAAAAAAACGGTGGTATGTCCAGCTCATCTCAAACCCAGGGTAAGGAAGGTTGTCGATGTTACTTGTTTCGGGTCACCAATATGTAGCGTTGAGGCTACATAAATATTTAATATGTTATTTTAAAAAACACCCAGTTAGAACCACCAGCCCCGACGAGATCGGTTCCTCAAATCTTCTGTCTCGAGATCTGCTCTTCTTCGTCCGCTCCGTTCTGGCCGTTTACTACAACGTCATGCATGTAGTTTTTTTATATTGCGAAATAGTCAATAAACTTTTATTCGGTTGCGTTGGATGCTTTAACCAAAAATAGAGGTTCAGCCAAATCATAAATATTGACCCAATGTATTTAGACCTTCTCGGCCTGTGCTTCATGGATGACTACGGCGATGGCCTTTGAAAACCAGCTTCGTCTTTGTTTTCTCAGGTTAGACTGATGATATGGTGAATCCCGTCCACGGGGTAGTTTGAATATGTAGTGATTTTAAAAAGCGTTTGTCGGGCGTTAGTTTCAACCTCAATGATTTAAGTGCTCTCAAAATTATTGCGGTGGTCCTTGACGTCGCAGTGTTCAGCGATCACCGATATAAAATAGAACGCAAAATAGACACTCTGATACAGCCTAAAGTCATTGCATCCAGGATGTCGCGTCTTTGGTACAGTCAACTGTGTAGCAAATAGCTGGTAGGCATGATTTTCTTCCATAGCATATGCACAATTTAAGCTTTAGTGTACATGCACCACCTAGATGCCGCCGCTCGTGAGAAGAATGGTGAACGTAAGAATAAACGATGCCAACGTGAAACGAGAGTGAGAGAGAGAGAAAACAAGTACGAAGGCATTTTTAATTTGTATTTTATTTCCTCTACGAGCGGAATATGCCTATCATATTTTTTGTCTTTTTTAGAAAATGTATTTTTCCCCACAAAATATCTTAAGTGGAGCAGGTGAAAAGCTACATTTAGACTGCCTGAAGTACTAACCTAGTTTTGTCGGTTTTAAAAATAGGTAATAAGAAAATTATTCACAATAAAATTTCTTATTAACGCATAATGTGTGGCCTATGTTTTTTCCAACAAAACTGCTTCGGCATATCTTGTCAGAAATAGATAAAAAACATGCCAAACATCGTACATTTTACGTTTTTGTTTGCATATTTGCAGCCTTGTATTTTAGCATTAGTCACAAATTTTGCTCACTAGACACTGTGTACACCTGTAGTTCTTTACATGCACCTTCGAATGATACCAATAATGATTGTTTTTTTTATTTAATTAAAAACTTGTTTCTTTACGGATCAAGAAACATCTTATTTAGCCACAATTTAAAACTTCCTTATTAAATTTTTCTTTACTTTTTTGTTTTTTTTTTTAATGATAATAAATTTCCGTTGGCTGAATTGAATTTTCTAGTCAGTTGAATTTTTGTAGTAGAAATCAAACACACCACGCAATCGAATCGTAAAAATGGTAGTTTCACAAGTTGGCTTTACAGCAAAGTTCTTTAAACTTAAAATGCTAAAGGCTGTGGTGTTCCACGTGTTTGGAGGATGAAGAAGCCACAATTGCAGGCGGTGGAGGCAAGGTGTATGATGGAAGGTTAAGTGGACGTGCCGCCATTAAGAAACAGTGTCTGAACCCACCCCCGCGCTGTTCCGACTATGCGTGTTTTTTATCAGAATATTTGGGTCGGGATGCATATTGTTTTTCTGAGTTTCGTATACATATATTATATATGTATGTATCTCTCTGATACGCTTTTACATTCTTGTACACTACAAGAAGGGTGCGCATCAAACAACTTAATTTTAAACCCCCGCAAAACGCAAGTTATTTTTTGTCAAGGAAACGTAGCGATTTCCCTTTTGCATATACTCTAGAAAATGAAAATATAAGTCGAATCACAGTAGCACGAAATTTAGGGGTTCTCAAGGCTTGCAGTAAAGCCAACTTGCAAAACTACCATTTTGACGATTCGGTTGCGTGGCTGTGCATGATTTCTACTACAAAAAACTTCATCAGAAAAAGGAAATATCATTGCGGATTCGTTTGAAGTGTCTCCAAATCTATGGTGTCAGCGAAAGCGGCTAGAGAAGCGGAATTAAGGGACACCACAACTATTCCTGTGAGTGGATTTTTAAAGAAATATTTCTCCTCTTGAAGTTGCACCACGGGGGCCTGGTGGCATCGCTGCCATGAAGAGTGCTAACTCGCCTTTTTCCTTGTTCGCACAGGTTCAGATCTGTGTTTTCCTCGCCGATTTCGCAGCCTCGTCAGGCTCTTGCCCGATGCTCGCGTCAATTGCTTCATCGGATTGCTGCGAGGACGACGGTGCCTTCCGTTGCCCTCGCTTCGTGCTGTTCGCAATCGACTGTGGCGCTCTCTTCGGCAAGTTCACAAGTCAGGTGACATCGATAACACCGGACTCACCTATAAAAGACGGAACTTGGCCCGTGCTCACCTGTGGGCCTGGTGTCATCACTACAGTGGAGGGTGCTAACTCGCCTTTAGTCTTGTTCGCACAGCTGCGTACTTGCCTAAAGATGCAAAATGGCGAAATGCCAAAAATGCCAAAATTAATAATAGGTGTTTGCTTTTGCTACCAGGCCACCTAGTGCTGTACGTATGACAATTGTTTGCCAGTGTACTGTCGTAGTACGTAAACTGTTGCACCTTTGTGGCGATAAAAAGTCCCGCCCATGTCCTGACAATCCAGAAGCTGTGCTCGCTTTGTTGACCAAGTTTTAAGCCGGTCAGGATTCTGTGCTCGACGAACTGAAATCAATCAAAGGCAAACTTACTCAGACTGACCTAAAGGTCAGCAGCCTTTCCGACCGCATGACACACATAGAGCGAGTGTTTTCCAATTTTAATTCGATCCGTAACGATCTTGAGGAAATCCGTCGCGTCACGGCAGACCTTTCGGTTGGTTTGGCGACGCTGGCCGAATGCATAGACGACACGGCATACAGATCACGGCGCTCTAATCTACTTTTTTATGAACTGCCTGACACCGACGGGGAAACCTGTACGCAGTCTGGACAGAAGGTTATCAATCTTTGTACATATCATATTGATATCGAGGTTGTACTAGGCAGCATCGAACGTGCCCACAGGCTAGGTCAATATCGCCGCGATAAGTACCGCCCGATGTTAGTAAAATTTGCTTTTAACGAAAGCAAAAAACGAATCTTGTCAATTGGAAAAAAATTAAAGGACACGGACTTCGCCCTCTCTGAGGACTTTCCACCTCCGGTTCAGCCTGCGAGAGGCAAATCGCTATCTTTCGCGCGTCAGCAGGCTAAGTCGTTCTCTTTGCTTCTTAACAACTCCGTATGGGCCCTAAGCGATAGTGTTTTATAAGGATTCGAACGCTGTAAAGGAGTGTCCTTCTTAACAAGGCCGATGCTGTCGCCGTAGTCAGGGGACAACCAGGCCACTGTACTACCCTTACACAAACACAAAAAGTGTAATGTCAAAACAAGACGAGAAATGCAACCTGATAGCATCCACTGATTGTGACCTTGTTGCCCTTACTAAAACATGGCTGTCATCATCAGTGCCTGACGCAGAAATGCTTCCGGACACATTCAGTTTCAACATATTTCGCAAAGATAAAACACGTGGCCGGGAAGGGGGTGCCTTGATTGCAATAAAGGAGTCTCTGAAATGCAACCCTGGGAATATTTCGTCGCCGCTGGAGAGTCAGAGGTTCTGTTGTGCTGTTTCGCATAGTACAGTCCTTATTGGTGTATGCTACCGACCTCCTCACAGCGGTCCACTCTTCTTACTTATTTTAATGAGGCCTTCGATGAATTCTACCTGATATATCCCCAGTCTAGCTTCCTGCTTTTCGACGATTTTAATTACCCCCCAATAGATTGGTCTGTCCTATTCGATTCCACCCTTCTTGATACAAGCGAAGCGATAGGTGTTCTAGTAGCTCTTAGAGAGACGCACAGGCTGCAGCTATAGAAGTAGAAGACGAGGAATAAAAGGGACCCAAGCAGCACAGAGTTGGCCAGTCATCGGCCAATGGCTGGCAATAGTCCTTGGCCAAGTGGCCAGACAGTGGCCAGAGACTAGCCGGTGCCTGGCCTTTGTCTGGCCATTGGCCAATGGCCACTGGCCATCAGCCATCGGCCACGCATTGGCCAGTAAATGGCCACTCTCTGGCCACTGGCCAAAAGACCATCGCCAGACATTGGCCATTGCTTGGCCAAAATCCGTGCTGCTTGGGGAGACTGACTCGTGTCCTCAACCTGGCTGGTCCTGTTTCCTCGTCGCTCGCCGTACCCCTAAACACCCAACACAACATGTTGGCAGCCTAACTGGATCTTTCCCACCCCACCACACGTCGTTCAAGCTTCCTAAGAGGTGACGAAGCAGTAGAGCCAGGGACCACCGACGATTCCTACACGCTGAGCCATCTGAACATCCCGATTATTCGAAACAAGATGGCGACTCCATTGCTGACTTGTTAGCCACCGGAAGAATTTGACTTCTCAAAGTCAGAACACTGGCCCCGGTGGATCCGGCGGTTCGAGAGATTTCGGATGGTTAGCGGACTCCAAAGAAAAACCAGCGTCGAACAGGTGAACGCTCTCATTTATTGTATGGGAGACAAAGCTGAAGATATCCTGCTTTCGTTCAACTTAACCGCCGACCAAATGACTCATTACGAGGTAGTACACAAGGCGTTCGACGATCACTTCATTGGTCGATGAAACTTAATCTATGACAGATCAAAATTCCACACAAGGATTCAGGAAGACGGAGAGCCCGTTGAACACTTTGTGACCGATCTTCATGCTTTGGCTCAGTACTGCAAGTTCGGGACTCTCCACGACGAGATCATCAGAGATCGTATTGTTGTGGGTGTCAGAGACCGCAAACTGTCTGAAAAAATGCAGTTAGACGCTAACTTGCTAACTTAACCCTGGAAACAGTGACCACTATGGCTCGCCAGTCAGAAACTGTCAAAAGACAACAAACTAACCTTCGACCGGAATCCGACAGTGTTATTCTAGTCAAGGCATCATATCCATCATAAGCCCGTCCTTCTCAAAGAAGGCTACCTACTCAGACCACCAAAAGTGTCGACGACAGACTCCACTGCCTTGGATGGGGGTATAATCGACAAGCACGCAGTGAATGCCCAGCCAAGGCTGCGATATGCCACAGATGTGGAAAAAGAGGACACTTCGCCAAAGTTTGTTTGGGCTCTAAAGCTGTCCAAGAGCTAATCACCGAAGAGGAAGACCCCTCTTTTTTAGACACTGTGGATGCCAAAGACACTGACCCCTGGACTGTTACTGTGCAGCTCCAACAAGTCCCTTTGTCTTTTAAGGTCGACACAGGAGCCGACGTCACGGTGATCCCTGAAACCGTGTACCTACAAAACTTTGAACAAGTGTATTTGACAGAACCGACAAAACTTCTAAGGGGACCTGGTCAAGACAGATTACGCGTCGTTGGAGTTCTACGCGGCGATATTACGTACATGACCAACACAGTTGCAACAGGTGTGTATGTGCTGAAGAACCTTGAATCTCCGCTCCTGTCAAGACGAGACAGCGAGAAGTTAGGTGTCGTCAAGAGACTTAATGAAGTGTCCACTTAAACTCCAATACAGTGAACGCTAAAGCTGAGTTCCCTTCGCTCTTTACAGTCTTGGTTGCGTGAACATGCCATACACGATATATTGAACCAAGACGCTGTGCCCTTTTCTTTAGCCTCCCCGAGCAGGATCCCAATACCTCTCATGCAAGAGGTAAAGAAAGAGCTCGAAAACATGGTTCTGCTTGACGTAATAGAACCGGTGGACGAACCTACCGACTGGTGTTCTGCTATGGTAGTGGTGCGGAAACCAAATGGAAGCTATCTAATCTGCGTGGATTTTACATCATTGAACAAGTGCGTTGAGAGAGAACTTCATCCACTCCCTTCCACGGATCACGTTCTCGCACAGCTGGGGAATGCGAGATTCTTCTCCAAGCTCGACGCCAAGTCCGGCTTCTGGCAGTTTCAACTAGCACCATAGTCGCAGATTCTGACAACTTTCATCATTCCTTTCGGGAGGTACAAGTTCAAAAGGCTTCCATTTGGTATCACGTCCGCACCAGAGTTTTACCAGAAGAAGATGAGCCAGCTATTGAGCGACATTGAGGGCCACGTGTGCAACATGGACGACATCCTCGTCTACGGCTCTTCCAAGGAATCACGCTGAACGACTCTAAGTGCGTTTCTGAGGCAACCCGAGTGAAGTTCCTAGTCCACATCATAGACCAAAGTGGGGTCAAACCTGATGACGACAAGCTCGCGGCAGTCAGAGCAATGAAAACACCAGCCAATGTAAGTGAGCTGAAGAGTTTTCTGGGAATGATAAACTATCTCGGAAAATTCATTCCACATTGAGCCCAAAAAGCACATCCTCTGACGGCGCTTTTGAGTTCAAAGAACGCTTGGGTCTGGGATTGTGAGCAGCAGATGGCTTTTGACGCCTTGAAAGTAACACTCACTTCAACCCCAATACTCGCCTTGTTTGATCCCAAGAAAATAACAGTGATCTCGGCAGACGCCTCATCCTATGGCATTGGCGCAGTTCTGCGACAAAAACAGAGCGACAACACGTATCGTCCAGTCACCTATGCATCAAGAACACTCAGCAACACAGAGAGGCGCTATGCTCAAATCGAAAAGGAAGGGTTGGCTGTGGTCTGGAGCTGTGAAAAGTTTCGCGACCTCATCACAGGATTTGAAGTCATCATTGAAACTGACCACAAGCCTCTGGTCCCAATTTTTTCCCCTAAAAGTTTAGAAGACATCCCGCTGAGACTACAACGCCTGAAGCTACGCATGATGAGGTACTCATATGACATCAGACATGTTCCAGGTAAAGACCTCATCGCCGCTGACGTCTTGTCCAGACATCCTCTGGCTGAAGTTCCAAGCCGTGAATTGGAAGAAGAGATGGACGCTTACGTTCACAGCATCAAACTAGTTTCACCGCTACTGACAAACGACTTCAGCAAATCCAGGAGGAACAAGAAAAAGATGTCACCTGCCAGCTCTTGGCCAGATACTGTGCTGAGGGGTGGCCTATCAAGAACAATGTAGATCACACGTCTAAGGACGTTTGGCAATACTGAACTGATATTTCTATGAATGAGGGCCTTCTAATGAAAGGCTCAAGGATTCTGGTACCCCAATCCATGAGAAAACATCTTGAGTAAAACACACCACGGACATCAAGGCATCACTAAATGCCGGGCACGTGCACGCGAGTCTGTCTGGTGGCCTGGCATATCGACTCAAATAGAAAACTTTGTCCGAGGGTGTCACCAGTGCATCCAAGAAACAAGCAACAGACAAGAGCCGTTGATGCCAACGCTGTTCCTGAAAGACCGTGGCAACAAGTTGGCATGGACCTGTTTTACCTCTCAGGAAAATGGTATTTGCTTGTCACCGATTATTATTCTAGATTCCCAGAAGTTGCACCACTCACAAGCCTGTCAACAACATCCGTAATCGACCACCTCAAATCTATCTTCGCCAGGCATGGCACACGAGAAACTGTGTTCAGTGACAACGGCCCACAGTTTCAAAAGATCGACTCGTCAAAATTTTTCAAGTTGTCACAAGACTGGGGCTTCCACCTCAAAACTTCCAGCCCGAAGTTTCCGCAAAGTAACGGTTTTGTAGAGTCTGCTGTCAAGATAATCAAGCGCAGTATGAAGAAGACCGATGACGTCTATCGCGCACTTCAGTCGTACCGAGCCACACCTCTCGGAAACAGCTACAGCCCCGCAGAGCTCCTCATGGGAAGGCGCATAAGGACCTCACACCCTACAGTCGGATCTCGCCTAAATCCAAAGTCTCCGGATCCCGATTTCCTCAAGAATTGCGAAAAACAGAGCAGGGACAAAGATAAAATGAACTTCGACCGAAGGCATGGAGTACACGCACTTAAGCCACTGCATATTGGACAAGGCGTGTGGGTCTCAGACCAAAGACAAACTGGTCACGTCACGTCGCCTTCGGAAGCGCCCCGTTCATACATGGTTGAGACCGACCGGGGAGTTGTGAGGAGAAATCGAGGACACTTGATTCCAATTCCCATTCCCACGACAAAGGCACAATCCGCACGTGAAGGATCCCCCTCGCTACCAATAACATGGCTTTCTTGCCAACAACATCCACGGCTTCCTTGCCTACAACATCTACAGGCTTTCCAACCACGCGGAGTGGGCGTACTGTGAAACCTGTCGACCGGCTAGGTTTCTAGATACTAGAAGGGGAATATGTTCTAGTAGCTCTTAGAGAGACGCAAGGGCTGCAGCTATAGAAGTAGAAGACGAGGAATAAAAGGGGAGACTGGCTCGTGTCCTCAACCTGGCTGGTCCTATTTCCTCGGCGCTCGCCGTACCCCTAAACACCCAACACAACAATAGGTTTCGTTAATTTCTGCCTCAACTTCAATCTTTCACAACTTATAACCAAACCCACACGATCAACGTCCCATTCCTCTAATATCCTTGGCCTCATTTTTATCTGAGCCGGACTCCCTAAGGTCAATGGACTACCTACGCGAAATAATTGACCATAGGGCAATTAACTGCAAGCCCCCCTCTTTAGATATTAATTCTAATTCAAAGTGAAAAAAGTAGGTTTATATGAAAATGATAATTATCACAGAATGAGTGCTGAGTTTAAATTATGTTCAAATCTAAAATCAAACAAGTAGCCAACAACTTTGTACCGACCGTCACGTTTAATGAAAGCTCCTCTGCTCCATGGTTTAATAACTCTCTGGAACATTTAAGCTCCAAAAACAAAAGCGACTTTTTCGTAAAGCGAAGAACATTGGGTGTAAGTAGGACCGAGACAAATTTCACGATCTGGACAAACAATTCAAATCCACAACTCGGACACACAAACGTGTACTGTACTTTCTAAGAAATGCCTGCGAGTCTACTTACGCGCAAAACACTCAAGAAGCCAATCTCTGCGATCTACAGAATCAACTCAGCGAATGATGAGGTGGAACATCTGTTTAGGCCTAAAAATGAAGTCTGCGCTGTGGCATTACGCAATGCAAAGCGTCATGCTTTCATTGCGTAATGCCACAGTGCAGACTTAATTTTGAGGTCTAAACAGATGTTCCGCCTGCTCATTCGCTGAGCTGATTTCCTAGATCGCAGATATTGGCTCTTTGAGTGTTCCGCGGGTAAGTAGACGGGCAGGCACTTTTTAGAGTGTAGCACCAACCTCCCGTGCATAAATCAGAGTAACCCGAACAAATTCTGGAGAGATATTAATCCGAAGTTTGATGCTATTATTATACTCAAAAATGACTTCAACCTATTCGTTCCTGATGATGAATGTGTCAAGTTGCTTAATGATGTCTTTTTTTTTTAGTTTTTCCTCAGGAAATTGGCGACACGTTTCGCACTGCTCCTCATGCTTCTCCATTCCTATGACTGTGATTTCTTTCAAACCTGCTGGCATTGCAAAGTTAATAAAAAAAACATTAAGATTTCTTCCTCGCAAGGTATAAATAAAATAATTGAAAAAAAGTTTGAAGAATACCAAGGATACGCGATATTGGCTAACCGTTTCTCATAGTCCCTTTCAACCGGTGTTCTGCCATACGACTGGAACGTGGGGAGGATGGTTCCAATTTTTAAAAAAAAATGGCGATAAGCGCTGTCACTCAAACTTCCGCCCCATCTCCCTTACAAGCGTCTCGTGTAAACTAATGGAGCACATCATCTACTCCAAAATCATTTACTCTCTGACAGATAACAACTTCGTCCATCTAGCGCAACACGGTTTTCGGAAAATGTTTTCATGCGTAACTCGGCTTCCTGTCAGCAAAGTGGGCCACCGACAAAACGTCTGCCCGGACACGGACACAAGCAAGTGTCCGCGTCCGGGCGCTTGCTTGTGACGCAGGAGGGCGACAAATGTAAAGTGAGGTGCAAGATATGTGACCAGCGACATGAGACGGCGAGCAAAAAGTCTAAAAGAAGGCTCAACCCGGGATTTCACCTCTACACTTGAGGGAGAAGAATGCCAGAGGAAACAAACAAGTGACGTGGAATGCCGATACCAGGCAAAACACGCATCAAAATTAACAGCAATGAGCGACGCAGCAGATGTCGATGCCACAGGTAGCCCAGATGCATCAAGGGGCGAGAAGCAGCAGAAGCAACAAGGAGGATCACCGCAGAAGAGTGGTCGAGGGAGCCGGCCTCGATGGGTTGATCACGTGGATGAAAAACAAGGCAATTTCAGCGATAAGGACTGTGAGCAAGTGATGGGGGAACTCAAAATACAGAATGGGGAATTAGGTGGTTGTAAGAGGGCTAGATTAGATTGAATTGGGTTTTTATGGCGCAAGGGCTGCTGAGGCCGAAGAGCGCCAAAGAAGAAAACTATTACATTCAGGGTAAGCAAGAAAAATGACTTTAGTGGCCATGGTTAAAAGGAATGAGACATTACACCGGATTATGTCACAAACAATAATGAGCATGAGTGAAAAGCTTTGAAGTTCACAGTCGACGTAGAAGGCCAATATCATCTAAAAACTTAAATATCTGCTTGTAAGTAACGAATGGTTAATCTCCCAGTAACAACTTCGGCGTCAGGGAATGTGCTTTTTGTATAACTGTGCGAAGTGAGATTGGCGTTCCCGTTCATGGAAAGGGTACTCAATTAGAAAATGGAGCTCACTTAGAAGTTTATCACATGGTTCACACAAAGGGCCATCCTCCATCGTCCCCACGGAGCAGGTAGCCGTGAGTCAGATGCGTGTGACCAATGCGCAAACGACACAGTATTACTTCACACAACCGTTCTTGGTGCCGGGCGCGCGCCCACTCCCCCCGGTTTGGCTTAATGAGATGCAGCTTGTTGTAGATCTCCTCATTCCACTCGGCTTGCCATTGTGCTCGTTTGCGAGACGTTACAGAAGGGCGATAGTCCATGTAAGGGATCCCTTTTATATCTACCTCTCTGCTGACGCATGTGCGGGCGGCACGGTCGGCCGCCTCATTGCCTGGGATACCAACGTGGCTGGGAATTCGACAAAAAAACAATGGTGCAATTCTTTCTAGTTGCCGCAGTAACTATCTTCTGAGATTCAACAACAAGGGAATTCCTTGTAGGCAGCAGTGAAGAGATGACTCACTTGGCACTAAAAGAGTCAGTGAAAACCACTGCCAGGGGAAGCCTGTGGCGAGCTATGTATTCCGTAGCCAATACGAGGCCACACAGCTCCGCTCTGAGAATGATAGCGGCCGTATCTATCCTCCTTCCAACTTCCACTGAAGAGCCATTGACGGAGCAGCCGACAAAGGTCTCAGATTGTGTTCTATTTGCGAAGAACGTTTTATAATCTTCAACAATTGAGCGAGTTCATGAACTTCTTGCAGAAGCACCGCACTTGGAGTGTTTCTCTTGTTATACTGTGCAAGAGACAGGTTACAGTGTGTGTCAGGATGCTCACAAGGTGCTTTATGACAGGGAATTTGACTACCTGGGATGCCACATCTAATCCGACAGACTCGGCCAAGGTCTTCAGTGGCATATTGTTCGGAGGGATGACGATAGGTTTTGAGAGAAAGAGTCGTTCCGAGCGTGTTTCTTGAACAACTTCTCGAGTGGGGTGCTGGAGGACACATCGGATGCGAAGTGAGTACATCAAGCCCAATGCGAATCTGCGTCTTTTGAGGCAACACTCAATAGCCTCTGCAAATAAACTCGGCACAGGGGATGTACGAAATGCGCCTGTAGCCAAATGAAGCCCAAGATGATTAATGGGATCCAACAACTTGAGCACAGACTGTCTGGCAGACCCATAAACAAAGCAGCCATAGTCTAGTCGGGAGCGTACCAGAGAGCGATAGATCTGCAGGAGGCACAATCGATCTGAGCCCCAAGACCGGTGCGAGAGAACCTTTAGGATATTGAGTGACGTGTGAGCTTTCAGGTTCAGGCTTTTTACATGAGCATTAATGTTCAGTTTACTATCAAACGTGAGACCCAAAATTTTGTGCTGAGGTTGGACACTAACATTACTATTGTAGATTGTTAGGGATGGTTGAAGAAGGAATCCACGTTTGCGGGTGAAGCAAACACATGCAGTCTTTTCAGGAGAGAACTTGAACTCACTACTGTCAGCCCACTTAATAAGCTTGTTGATGCCTAGTCGAACCCTGCGTTCACAGGTGGAGACATTACAGGAGGAAACTAAAATTTGTAAATCATCAATGTAAAGAAAATACTGAACCGACGGAGGGATTACAGAAGCAATGGAGTTCATTTAACTATGAACAAGTTGACACTTAGCCCTCCCCCTGCGGCACACCATTTTCCAGCAGAAATTCACGGGAGAGTGTGTTTCCCAACTGGACTCGAAAGGTGCGCCTGTCTAAATAGCTCTGAATTGCACGAAACATGCGACCACGTAGTCCGAGGTCAAACAGATCCCTCAAATTGCCATAGCGCTAAGTCGTGTCATACGCTTTCTCGAGATCGAAGAACACGGAGAGGCAGTACTGCCCATGTGGGAAGGCCTCACGCACTACAGTTTCGAGACGGACCAAGTGGTCGACGTAAACCTTGATAAACGATAGCCGCACTGAAATCTGTCGAGCACCTTACCATGCTTCAGATAGTACATAAGTCTACGATTGATCCTTCGCTCCAGTGTCTTACAAAGACAGCTGGCAAGAGCAATGGGCCTATAACTAGAAACACAAGAAGCATCCTTACCAGCCTTCAAAAGTTGTAGGACATGTACTACCTTCCACGAGGAAGGGAAATAGCCCTCCTTCCATATGCGGTTATAAAGATATAAAATGACATCGAGTGTAGGAGGATGAAGATGCTGCAGCATTGAATAATGTAAACCATCTAGTCCAGGAGCTGAGGGCTTTGTGTTATGAAGAACAGCGAGCAGCTCGTGCAAGCGGAATGTAGCACTATATTCCTCATCTTCACCTCCTGATGTTTTGAAGGGATTGTTGTCAGCCTTCAGTTTGTGTTGAAGAAAAGCAGATGAATAATGATGTGAACTGGATACATACTCAAAACGTTCTCCAAAAATAGCAGCTCGTTCATCCAGTGTCTCTGGACATGTTCCATTCCTATAAAGCCGGGGAATTTTAGATGCATCATAGGAATCCTTGATCTTGTTTATTCGATCCCAGACCTCATTAGGTGGGGTACTGATATTTATAGTCGAAACATCGCTTTGCAAGCATTCCCGTTTGGCCTTCTTGAGGACGTAGCGTGTACGGGCCTTCAGTTTGTGAATGGATATGAGGTTATCTCTAGTGGGGTATTATCTCAGAATACCCCAGACCCAAGTTTGTTTCTTGAGTGTCTCTTCACATTCCGAATTCCACCAAGGTTTTGACCTCCTAGGGAGAAATTGAGATGTCTGCGGGATGAACAATTTGGCTGCTGCAATGATGTGCTTGGTCAAAAGTTGATTGAGATCATCAATCGTGAGACTATCTATACGAGAATATACTAAAAGCAATGCCTGCTCGAAAAGGCCCTAGTCAGCCTTGGCAAGCTTCCAACGAGGAGGGCGTGTATGAATTTAAAGAGGAGCTACACTGCAGGTTAAAAGAGTGGGAAAATCATCACTGTCACGTAGATTGAAATCCACACACCAGGAAAAATCTGGAAGTAAACTAGCAGAACCAATTGAAAGGTCGATGGATGTTGATGACAAAGATGACGGACTAAAATAGGTTGGCTGGCCCTTGTTAACAAGACAGAGACTTCGTGTGGATAAAACTGACTCAACTATTTTTCCTCTGACATCCCGATGTGTGCTTCCCCATAACGGGTTGTAACAATAAAATACCCCATTAAACGAAAAAGCTCAGGAAGCTGGTCTAACAGTGAGTTAAAGTCTGAACATTCCAAGGTGAAAGAAGCTGGCAGGTATAAAGAGCATACTGTCAGAGCTTTATGGTGCATGAACCGAACAGCCAGTGCTTCAAGTGGTGTTTACAGTAAAACCTCTAGGCAGGGAACGTCTCTCGGAGGAACCACCGCCACTCCACCAGAAAAACTGCCAGAGTTCCTCTGATGGACTCTAGTGGGCTCTGGAGACTCTGGGGAACCTGGATAGGCTGCTAAACGAGGTTAAAAAGGAAGCGAAAGAACATAACCTCTTGGTGGTGAGAGACTTCGATTCCCCACATGTGGCAAGGTTACCATACCAACAGCAAGAGGGGAACCTCCAACCACAATGCAGCTCAGCAACATCTATTGACGTTGCTGAGCCATCACCAGATCCCTTCAAAAATTGGGAACAGCGTATTGAGATGCACCAGCCCGCACCGGACCTTCTCGCCCGGCATCTCACAGGTCGAGTGGTCGAGGCTGGAAGAGACGCTGGGAAGCAACCATCACATTGTCCAGACGCAAGTCCAACATCACAAGGCACCGACAAGGCTGTGGCAGGCAAACGTCATGAATTGGCCGGCCTTCCGGAAGTAGGAGGTCGTCGGGGAGCTGGCAGACATCTAGGAGCGGACCCAGAAAGTGACTGCAGCCGTGACCAAGCACGCAAAGACAATCCAGCTTACAACACGTAACCCAGATGTAGATCCTCACCTACTTCACGTGGTGTGAGAGGCCAGCCAGGGGGTGCTAAGAACATGGAAGCGGCAAAAAAGAAATCGAAAACTCAAGACCAAGATCGCCCAAATCACAAGGCAGGCTGAGGAGAACGCCGAACGAATATGGAGGTAAAACTGGAACCAATCGTGCGATCAGCTGCTGGGCACCGTGAGCAACAAAATAACTTGGGTAATCCGCAGGGCTTTGCTGAACACGTAGGAGCTCAATGCAGCCTCGGCACAGCAGACCCAGAAATGCATCCACAACTTCCCGGACAAGAATGAGGAGATACTGGAGGTGGTGAAAACATATATCTTCGTAAAGCACCCCCTACAAGGCACCACCACCTACCCCGATTACGAGGAAGAAGACAACTCGGAACTTGAGCAACTCTTCACCAGAGTTGAGATAGAGGCTGCTTTTGGGAGGGCTGACGAGAAACACGGCACCAGGGCGGGATGGAATCAACAACAATATTCTCATAAACCGGGATGGCAAGATGGTTGACTGCCTGCTAAAACATATCAACGCCAGTTGGGGACTGGGTGAATTCCGTCCGTTTGGAAACATGCAGATGTGACGATGATACCCGAGCTTGGCAAGAAAATAGCCATCCAGAATCTGAGACCGATATCTCTGACATCCTGCGTGAGTAAATTGATCGAACACGTGGTGCCTAACAGACTGGCGTCCCATCCCGAGGAAGGAGGCCACTTCCTTAGTACCATGAACGGCTTCAGACCACATCTGTCTACGTGAGATGTCCTCCTGCAGTTTAAGGAGGACGTCATCGAACACCTCAGCCCTAGAAACAAGAGAACCCTCCTAGCCCTGGATGTGGAGGGTTCCTTTGACAATGTTTCTCACGCAGCGGTGCTGAGGAGCCTGCAAGGGACTGGTTGCGGAAAGAAGGCCTACAATTGTGTACGAGACTTCACGGCAGACCGGACGGCGACGCTGGGACTGGGAAGCCTAAGGCCGAAGAAGTTCAAGGTCTAGCAGAGAGGGATTCCTCAGGGGTCAGACTCCTCTTAAACCTGGCGATGAAGGGCCTGCCGGAGAGGCTGAAGAGCGTTGAAGGAATCATTCGCGCCATTTATGCCGATGATCTGACTGTGTGGACGACGGCCGGCTCAGCAGGAACCAAGCAGGACGAATTGCTGGAGACGGTGTATATGATTGAAGCATACCTGAGGGACTGCGGTCTGGCGTGTGCCCCGGAGGAGACAGATCTGCTACTCCTGAAGAAACAAAAAAGAGGAAGGACACCACCGGAGGAGCCGGATCTGGAGCTAACCCTGAGCGGAGTCACCGTCACGAACGTCAATACGATTCGGATCCTGGGGCTGAATTTCCAAGGAGATGAAACGGGAACAACCACAGTGGAGCGGCTACAGGCGACAGTCTCCCGAGCCAGACCACTAGGGAGAAGGGTGGTCCACCGTAAGCACGGACTGAAGAAGCAGGACTCACTGAGACTGGTGCAAGCCTTGGTGATCAGCAGGATCGCCTATAGAACTCCTACCTGGGGCTTACGAAAGCCGAAACGAGAAGATCGACGGGCTCACCAGAAAAGACCTACAAGCTGGCATTGGAGCTGCCTCAAGCAACCTCCAAGGAGAGGATCATACAACTTGAGGTCTACAAGTTGCGGGATGAGACGGAATAGGCCCACAAAACAAGCCAACTGGAAAGACTCAACTGCAAGGCCGCGGGCAGAGCCACGCTTGAAAGCTAGGCTACCGGACCGAGGGAGAAAAAAGAAGCAAACAGAGAATCCCTTTGATAATTATTATGACTGCATGGCCTTCAATAAAATGTACAACAAATGCAAACGACAGTTTTCGGCGGTTCATATGAGCACGGGAAGTCTAAAAAAAAAGGTAGAGGCAATTCAAACTCTCTTACATTCTTTAAGTGCAAAATTTGATATCATCATATTTACTGAAACCTGGTTAACGAGCAGTGACTCACCACCTAAGTTTCAGAGTTATAAATGCGAAAGTCCGGTCAGACAAAAAAAAAGGGGTAGAACCGTAGCAATCTATATCAAGGACAATCTACGGTACCAAATAATTGACGAATTCAGAAGGATTGATGAAAACATTGAAAGCTTAGTTATCAAAATATCGAACACAGTAGTTGTTGCTTTATACAGACCGCCTTCGGGCAATATTGCTGAATTCATGAATGCGCTTGATAATATATTGTGTGTTTTAGGATCAACTTCAGCGTCTCTCATGATACTTGGAGATATAAATATAGACACCATTCCCGATAATTCACAACCAAAAGAATTCAGAGATTCGCTTAATGAGCATGCCTGTAATAATGTGATATCACTGCTAACTAGGGTGATCTTAAATACTGCCACTTTTCTCGATGTCTGCATCGAAGACTTAAAGGGGCCCTGCAATGACTTTTTTACTGGTTTTTAATTTGCACCGAACATGAGCGCACTGAGCGTAGTAACTTACTGAAACTTTCCTTTTCTCAAATTTCGCTTTATTTTAAAAGTTATAGGCAAATTAGAATTACAAAAACAAGCAAAAAATAACCTCCTTCATGACGTCGTAGGTCCTGGCTTGAGTGGCCGTGAACTAGAGGAGGGGTAGTGGGCTCATCGAGCGTTCACGGCTGCCACACTCCGTGTCGACGGCTCGAGAGGGCGCCACTAAAGCATGTGTTGGATAGGCTGTATGAAGCGGGCGGCCAGGGCGGCTCGCATTGCATTTGCTGCGCGATTAAAGACTAATTTGGCCTAACACTTCATTGGCCACAAACGACAGCAAATACGGGGTAAAGATCAGTTCAGAACGGGAGCCACTTCGCGCTGCCACACCGCCAAATGGCCAAATCGCCAACCAAGCCCGCGCCGAATGCCTTCGGAACGCTCGGAACCGGTCGGATACTCGAGCCGGTATACGATCGCAGCGCCGCCGCGTACATCCGGAATTTTTCTACGCTCGCCGTACGTCGGGGCCTCATCCCACTAGCCCTTTCTAGTATGCGCCGTTTTTTCCGCCGCTTGGTGGCGGGTATGTGGACGGGTCACTTCTTGTTTCCGTACTTTATAAACTGCAATTGTTTCTTTACTGATCTAAAATACTGAACAAAAGCTAGTTTCATACATAATTGAAACGGTTCGCGACACTTATATTTTGTATCTCGACTAAAAAAAAAGCTTTTAGCGGCTCTGACCAGTAGTAAGCCCAGGACCAAAGATGTCACATTTCGCGCGCTTTCGGCGACGCGGGTCGCCCTCGTAGGCGGAGGAGGTTTCCGCGTCGTCCGGCTAAAATATGACGCACTATTATTTAGTTACTCTCTCCGTGCCCGCTGGCTTTCCCGAACCCCAAGAGACGTGGAAACCGCAAAAAAGGCAGACGCTTAAATATGATTGCAGGGCCCCTTTAAATAAAAATAATGTTATAGCTGGGGTTTAGTACAAGACATAATCGATCATCTTCCAATTTTTTCGCTTGGGATCTACCCCTGAAATGACTCGTGTAAAAGACTCAAAAACATTTTGGCATCGCACAATATGCGAAGAGACCCTAAGCAACTTTAGTTCCCTTATAGAACAGGAAACCTGGGGTGACGTTTACACTGAAATCTACGCTACAGTAGCTTATAAAAACTTTCTAGTAAAATGTTGTGTATGCAGCAGATCATCTGGCAACTGTGAGCGATAGCAGCGCCATCCTCCAGTAGGCGGACGTGGAAGGACTCACTGTTCGCTATTCCGTTTCTGTCTCTTCAACTCTTGTACGCGGCCGAGGTCGGCCTTGTAAATAAACCCTTAGTATGTTTACCTAACATCTGGCGACGAGGTCACGGACTAACGGTAAGCGACGGCGGCCGCATGAAGAAGCAAAAGCAAGCGGCGAGAGTCCACACGAGGCAACGTGGGCGAGCGGCTGTGTAGCGGCGGCTGCAGCGGACAGAACGAGATGGCTTCGGAAGCTAAGCCTAGCGTTCCGAACGTCTCCATGGGTTGACTGGGCCACATGGAAGAGTTTTCGCCGGACCACCCGGAAGCCTGGCCTACGTACACGGAACGCCTGGAGTTCTACTTCGCGGCGAACGGCGTGGTCGAGGAGCAGCATCAGAGAGTAGTGCTGTGCAGCGTCTGCGGTCCGGCTACGTACGCTAGCTTTCGCTCCCTGTGTTCGCAGGCGACGTCGGCAGAGACGCCGTACGCGGACATCGTTTCAAAGCTCACAAGCCACTTCACGCCAAAGCCTTCGGTAATCGTACAACGTTTCTCATTCCACAAACGAAGTCAGCAGCCTGGTGAAGGCATCGCGGAATTCGTTGCGGACTTGCGCCGACTCTCCGAGCACTGCGAGTTCGGCGTCTTCCTGGAAGACATGCTCCGCGATCGTCTCGTCTGCGGCGTTAGGGACGAAGGGCTGCAACGGCGTCTCCTAGCTGAGACTACGTTGGACTTCAAGAAAGCGTACGACAAGGCTGTCGGTGCCGAATATGCCTCGCGGCAAACGGAGAACATCAAAGGAGCGTTGCCTGCGGCGTCCGATTTACATCGGATGGATCAAGTGCCCAAGGGTGCCAAGCCGGGCGGAAAACAAGAACCCTCAGGAGAGCCAAAGGCGACAAGAATAGTGCGGTGTTTCCGCTGCAGCGGCGACCACGACGCACAAGCTGTGGGTTCCGCAACGCAGAGTGTCATTTCTGCAAGGGGAAGGGGCACATCGTTCGCGCCTGCCGTCAAAAGGAACAGGCAAGGAGCAGGGCCAAGAGCGACAACAAAGCCCAGGCAAGTTGGGACGCTCAGGAGTGTACGGACTTTACCACATCGCCAGTGGACTGTCAGCTTTCATGGCAACGGTCATGGTGAACGGACAGCATGTATCGATGGAAGTGGACTTTGAATCCGTCTGTTCCATTGTCAACCTGAGGACACTGAGCAAGCTGGGAATCTCGAGGAAGGCACTTCGACCGTGTTCCAGAGGAGTGCGGACCTACACACAGCAGCTTGTCCGGATCGTGGGCGAAGCGGAAGTTCTTGTCAAGTACAAGGGTAGAGAGTGCAACCCTTACATAAATGTCATATCCCAGGCAGCACCGAGTTCTGGGCCAAAATTTGGCTTTTGTTTGGGAGTTCAGGGCATCAAAAAGCCCGAAAAAGCCAAAGTAGAGCCAAACCTGACCTTCCTTGGCAAGAGTCTGGGTATTTTGGCCCTAATTCGCCAAACAAGTTCCAAATTTAGGCTTCACTGCCTAGTAGTTCGGCTGTCATCTGGCATATTTGGGCCTAAATCGCCTAACAAATGCCAGAGTTAGGCTTACTGCCCGGTAGTTCGGCTGATAGTTGGCATTTTGGGCCAAAATTGCCAATCAAATGCCAAAGTTAGGCTTGACTTTTTGATAGTTCGGCTGTCATGTGGCACCTTTGCGCCAAAATCGCCACAGATGTGCCAGAGTTAGGCTTAGTGGCTTGTAGTTCGGCTGACATCTGGCATCTTAGGGCCAAAATTGCCAAACAAGTGCCAAAGTTAGGCTTCACTTTCCTATAGTTCGGCAGTCATCTGGCACCTTTGGCCAAAATTGCCACAGATGTGCCAGAGTTAGGCTTACTTCCTTGTAATTCGGCTGAGATCTGGCATTTTTGGGGCGAAACCGCCAAACAAGTGCCAAAGTTAGGCTTCATTTTCTGATAGTTCGGCTCTCATCTGGCATCTTTGGGCCAAAACCAGAGAAAAGCTAAACTTTGGCACGTCCCAAGATACCGAAATTAGGCGTTGCTCTGGCAGTTATGGCTGAAGTATGGCACCCACTTTGGCGCTCCTCTGGCAGACCAGAGAAACGCCAAACCTTGGCATGCGCCGAATTCCCAGATTAGGATTTACTATGGCAGTTATGGCTCAAGTATGGCACCAACTTTGGCGCTCCTCTGGCGGACCAGAGAAACGCCAAACCTTGGCATGCCCCGACTTCCCAAATTAGGATTTACTATGGCAGTTATGGCTCAAGTATGGCACCAACTTTGGCACTCCTCTGGCGCACCAGAGAAGAGCCAAACTTTGGCATGCCCTAGGATCGCCCAACTAAGGCTATAGTTAGGCACCGTACTTTGGCACTGATGAGTGCCATGGTGAAAAAACCTAACTGCGCCAAAGTTGGGCCCTTATGTTTGCCAGACCTTTGCCCAAGTTTGGCATTCCTCTGGCGTGCTACCTGAGATATGACCCAGATATATTTGATATAGGGCCGTATATGGGCATATAAGTAGACATTTAAGGTCATATATTGCCATACAAGGGCTGAAATCAGGGCCAGATATGGTAGG
>JABSTQ010000998.1:0-18053 GCA_013358835.2 Ixodes persulcatus
TAGCATTATCTTAGCGCCGAATCAAAGTCAAGAAATTCTGCCTTCAGATAAACTCATCGAAGAACGTGAAGGCCAATGGAAGATTCAACATACTAATAGCTGTGTAAACTGCTGCCTAGGAGCCGCATAGAAGATCAAGTTTTCCTGCAAGAAATTGCATTGTACAATCTGGCCGCCGCGTAAACGCCAAGTTACGAGAGCATGACCTCCCACTCTGGTCCTCTCCAGTTGAATACTTGACTTTACACGCCAGGGATGACAAATGTGTCCGCTTGTTCACTGAAACCAAAGTTTTAAAGCGTTTTCAGTACCAGATGACCAGAGATCCGAGGCAAAAAAAAACATAATTCGTCCCCCCATAGGGGGATTCACCCGCGATTATTTCTAGCCTTTCCTAGCAGGTGGTGCAGACTTTTTTCCGGAACAAGCGAGCTGCATGCTCGCAGCTGCGCATGCAGGTCGGGTGCTCGGAGTGGGCTCGGGCCATGGGCTGCTCGTCGCCGATCTAGGCGAGCAGGTTTTGTTCGCCCGGCGTCGTCCACTACCGGCAGGCCCCAACGGCCGGCACAGGACACGAGCAATATAGACAAAAAAATGGCTCATATTTCCGACCGGCTTCGCAATTGGAACTACATTCGAACCATTAAAACGTATTTTGTGAACACCCTATTCGGTGACATGTTGTGGCTTGGGTTTTCAGCGCTTGCATGTGTGTATTTCAAGCAACTGACGCCTTCACAACATGTATTGGCTTCAGCGGCGTTCATCACTTGTTTGTTGTATGGAATTAGGCTCGGTGGCTTCGACGCAAAGCGCCGGCCTACGGATTTCCAAGTGGTAAGTTCCAATCCTGGCCGATGTGCCCGCAATCTGACGAAGGCTAATTGCGGAGAAGGCGCCGTGTAGCCGAGCTTTTGGTTGCACGTAGAAAAATCCCCAGGTGGTCGAGATTAATCCCAAGTCCTCCGGTAAGGCGGGCCAGATTCCAGTCTTTGGTTTGGCACGTAAAAGCTCCATTTTTTTTTTAAATTAGGTTTCCGGCGAATACACAGCGGCGTGTTGTAATTAATTTTCGCAGCGCCAATTTCGCTGTTAATCCCTCCTCCACTGAGTTCAGCCTTTAGATGCAAGCCTGTAATTAGAAGCGTCAGATTATGCACGAGTCACGGTCGTAGGTAGAAAATAGCTTTTGACTGTGGTGACATTTCCATAGCTTATACGAACAGCGCGAGCTTTGCTCGCTTTCGGAATGGACGAACACGTGCGTGCTGAACAGTGAAAATCGCATGCTGAGCAGTGCGATATTCACAGCCCAGCATTTTGTAAACGCAGCTTCTGGCCGGTGCCATCCTCGGCGTTCGTGCGTATGGCGGGTGCTTTTCTCACTTTTTAAAACGAAGTGAAGTAAGTCTCGGCTGTGTTTCTAAACATAGAAACGGTGTATAAGCATATTTCAGCATCTATTCATCAGCGCTAAAAGGAGCAAAACCAAAAAAAAAAAAAAAACTGCACTTCATTTAGCGTTTTATCAAAACACTACGAATGGTTTCCTCTCGGTTTATTTTCTAATTCTTTTATTTGTTTAAAATTTATTGTTCGCCTGCAACGTGAGTGAGTGTGCTGAGGCGCGGGGCATTTTTTTAAGAAGTGAAGAGCGCATGTACAGGTTTGACTGGAGCTCAAAGCTACGCGGCTGCACAGGCGCCGGCAGCGTTGGCGTCATAGCTATGGTGGCTATTGGCGACGTGCGCAATCGAAAGCGCCGCCTGTTTGTCGGCCTTCCACAACTGGGCGAGTGCTGTCTATGACGTCAGCTGAGAATGTATCATTGACGCAAAAATAGTAATGTAAGAACTGCCATTTTGACGCTGTTGGCAGTGTTGCTTTCAGAGCGCAATGATTTTGAGCTTTCACCAAGCTACTTACAAGCACCATCGAACTTGCTCAACGCAAGGCAATGACGTCCCGAGCGGAAACCATAGGAGGGCGCCACCAAAACCTCTCGCGCCTAATGGGGAAAGTTGTACCGAGCCCTCCGCATTCTTAAGTAGTTCCACCTGCCGCCGCTTCATGACAAAAAGGTTGCGCTCTAGCCAGGCTGTTGGTAGAGTTCCTGTCAAAGTCAAAGTCAAATTGGACGTTTTAGTGATTTATACAGCGTAAGGTTGGTCTGCCAGTAGGGGCGACACTGGTTTACACTGTAGATGAGCAATTTTGCCAGTGCAGTACGACTGCTAACCTGGGGTCTTTAACGTGCTCACGCAGTAGTGATACACGACCGCACGCCGGTACGATGCTCATCCAGATCGAAACGGGCAGGGGTGGGGCTCGAACTCAGGATCCCTGGGTTCTGCAGCGCGAGCTTTCGCTCCACGCGCGTCGAGCTGGGTGTGCGCTTTAGAGTTCCTGTATAGGCTCCCTACGGGAGCCAGAGTTGCGCGTTCATGCATGGCATGTGGATTCAGCTCCTCACGTGACTGAATTCGGCGAATAGCAGCGCCGCGCGTTCGAGGCGCGCGGCGCGCTCAAAAGCCGGGGAACGTACGCTGGGCGCGTGCAACGTCTACTTTGCTGCACGACACTTGATACGGCTCCTCACGTGATCGGATCTCGGCAAATAGCGGCGAGGGCGGCACGCGGCACGTGGAATCAAACGCGCAACTCTGGCTCCCGTAGGGAGCCTATACAGGAACTCTAGCTGTTGGTAAAGCCCCTCTGCCGTGGAAAAGTGGCGTCATTCATTGTTGTGAAAATGCTCGAGACACGCTCTGCGCGCCACTTCTGGGAAGAACATGGCGTCTGAAATCTAGCTCAGTGCTATGCTGTGCTGCCATGATCTTCCCAAGGGCTGCACGTTGCACGTGCCTCGTGCATCGACGCACATTGCGCAACTTTGAAAACGTGAAGGGACTTAACCTACCGGTGACTTCCTGCTCGAAGGGACGTGGCGTGAAGCGTCTGAGATGTTGTGCGAGAGGGCGCGGGGCACGAGAGCGTCTCCTACTCCGCGTGCTCATGAAGGACGCACTTCTACGCGTGGTGCCAATGTGCGCCGCGCGATGTCACCAGGCGCACGGTACCGGTAAAGTGTACCGGTAAAGCCCCTTCCTTTTTCAAAAGTTGCGCAAGTTGCGTCGATGCACGAGGCCCGTGCGACATGCAGCCCTTGGGAAGATCATGGCGAAACAGCACAGGGTAGCTAAACTCGTGGAGCACAACTTTGTGCCCGAAAGTTGCGGTACGCGCTAATTGGACTCTCGCGACGCTGACGTCAAGCCGAGCGAGTTGTCAATCATTAGAATGCTCATTTCTTGATCGGCAGAATGTAGCGAAGGTATCGAGGCGCGCGTGGAGCGCGCGAGGAGCGCGGTGATTGAACGGCTCCGCCAATGACGTACCGCCCTATTGTTCCTACATCCCTACGCCAAGCTAAAATTAATGCTTTGTAGATTGTCCCTAGGTGATCTGCTGACACTCCAAATCCCCCCAAAGTTTGTGTAAAAAAGAAGGTAGTTGGAAACCTCGTTTGTCGAAGTTGTCGCTGATGTCAAAGTGACGTTTCCGAACTTGGCGAGAGCCGTGGTTTGAGCTCAAAATCTTCGCTTCAGATCGAGGCGAAGTTACTCTTTGTCAACAGGGCGCTGCCGTACGCTGCGGCCGAGCTTATCTTCCACCACCGTCGGTGTCGCTACCGAGACCACCGGGACCAACTCCCCGACGACGACTTTCGGCGACAGTCCGGCTATCGAAGAACGTTGTGCGTTGGCTCTGCGACGAGCTTCGTTCGGCACACGGACTCCGGAGGCGGCGGACAATCGCGTCCACCATGACCGTGGAACAACAAGTTCTCTGCGCGCTAAGATTATTTGGAACCAGTAGCTTCCAAGGCATGGTGGCGACTGGCGAACACCTGTCAGCCTCCCAGATGACTGTGAGCCGGGCTGTTAGTGTTGTTGCTGCTGCCATCGTCGAGTGCCTTGGCAGCCGCTGGATTACCTTCCACGCGGAAAGCAAGGCCGCCACCTAGGAGGGCTTCGCCCGAGCCGACGGCATGCTTGCCAGCTTCGTTGGGTCCGTGGATGGGACTCATGTCGCGATCCTGGGCCCGCGAGACACGCAGACCGTCACCGAGGCGGCCTACTGGTGCCGAAAGCACCACTAGGCACTCAATGTTATGGCGGTAAGCGGTGCAGTGCATCTCTTTTTCTGTCCTATTTCTTTATGAACTGTGTATACGGTGATTCGGCAGTGAATTGAGTAGCAACCAATGATTCCTCTGCGGACGGCGCGCTCCTCAGTGATACACGCGCTTTCCGACTTCTTTTCGGACAACACTTGAAGGCGCAAGTGGAATGCCGTCGAACGGCACTTGAACGCTCTGCTAGAGTGCCGTCGGGCGACACTCTAGAGATAGCCTTTTTTAATTTTTATTTTATCTCTCAAGCTGATAGTACAAGCAAATGTTCATTGAGGGACCAATTACTTCATTTGAAAGGTGCGAAATAGACAAAACAAACTTTTCAACGAGTCATGATCTCGAGGTGCGACAAAAGTAGTGTTTGGCGAGGTCGTCACCGCACCAATACCCGTTTGTGAGTAAAAAACGGCCTTGTATGCGTTTGCACTGTGTGTCGGATCATGTCCTCCTATTATGAGTATGACCAGTGAACACTGGGGAATAAGCTACGTCGCGAAAGCACTGTAATGTAAGTTTGGACAAGTATTTTTCTCTGAACATCTGTGTAATAACCATACTTGTGAACGATTTTGTACTGTGCATCTTTTGTGTCTTCAGTGACAGTATTCCTTAGATTTGGGCTTCTGACTAGTCAAGGTAAGAGTGGTGTGTGACAGTGATAACAGTGAGATAATTCTGTATGTGACGGTTGGAGAAGAACTGTAAATTAAACTCTTGCATTTGTCTGCTAACATGTTTCTGATTGTTGTTTTACTAGCATACAAGAAGAAGACCATCGTTCTTGAGTTTATGCCAAGAGTATTTTATAGCTTGTTGAAGAAGCGATCTTGTTGAACTCAGATATGCATTTTAGGAGAATGAGTTTGTTGAACAAGTACTGGAAGTGACTTAATGTTTGCAGGGACCTAATATTTGCGAACTTCGCGACTTCATTAATATTAAAAGGAATAGACCCTGTAGACATGTTTCCCTGTGATAACGAATATGTAGAACACCAATTTGCAAAATTTCATGGCCACTAACTATTACTGAGTGCCACAGTTCACAAAACTGGCAAAATATCGAGCCCCCAAAAATGAAGTCATTTACAGGAGAGAAAATGAAGTGTGAGGCAGAAACATGCAGGCAGGGGCGGATCCAGAACTCAGTTTTTTTTCTTTTTTTTTTTGAGGGAGGGGGGGGGGGGCGGAATATTTGTAAGGATAATAATCGCCGATTCATTCGTGTGCACCGGGGGGTCGACCCATGTCAAATTGCTCTCCGAGGAGGGGGAGGGGGAGGGGTCTACTTTGTTTGGGGGAAGCGGCCGCCCCCTCGCCCCCCTCCCCCTGGATCTGCCCTTTCATGCACTTGAATACACCCCATGTCATTAGTGTGAGAGGTAGAATATTAATTTGGACCGACAATTCTTGCACTAATAAAAATAATGTATGCTTCCTTTCTCCAAGTGTAACAAAATTAACCGTAGGGAAAAGGCTTGGCCATGGATTGCTGACTCTTTAATAATTACGGCAGTGTATTGGAATTCCATGTGAATGATGTGACAAACTTGTGTTGCTGTCTCCTGAAGGTGTGCGACCACAAGGCACGGATCATCTACATAGACACAAGCATGCCTGGTGGGGCCCATGACAGCTATGTGTGGAAGCGGTCGTCCCTTCGAAGGGCAATGGAAAGCGGCCAATTTCAGCCTGATGCATTCCTGCTGGGTAGGAAATGAAACTAACATTTCACAACTGTACTTGACAATGGGGTGAATGGTGAGGCCACTGCACTGTTTCTCATTGGTGTCTTCTGTATTATGCAATAATTACCGCAACAACCACCAAGGACGAATGGGGACAAATAGTGACCAAACTGTACCTTGCACATCTGTACGACTCTTCATATTTCTAGTTATCGAAGTAAATGAGCTATTGCAAAAAAAATGTAATTGATTGTTTTCCTCATTTCTACAAGACACACTAAAAAAATAACCTAATTTTTTTCTTATAAACTGGGATTTGCACTGTTACATGACCACATGCAGGAGAAACATAAGATTCCAAGTGGTTGTGCAGATAACATAATTGTGTCAAAAAGGTCTGAAATGTATCATTGTCTAGGAGTCCTTTACAAATCACCGCTGTCTGCTCCTTACAGGCCCGGTGAGAAGGACATTAAGTAAGTTATATGCCATTAAATTGAGGTAAAGACTTTACTTAATATTCCAAAATAATGTTTGTCCCATAAATGAACTGCCCCAGTTTAGGCAAGTGTTAGCATGGTTTATGTAGGGTTCAGGTTGATGGCGGTATCTGGATCTGCGGGCGAAAGAGGAAACATTCTGAAGATTGGTCCTTTTTTCACCCCTGCCTGCAAGCTGTGTGTTCACTAGAGAATATATGTCAGGGGTGGCCAGAGTGACATAGTGTAAGCCGCAGACAAAACAACAAAAGTTCAAAGAACCGTAGGAAAAAAAAAAAGAGGGGGAGGCAACTTTTAAAAAGAAACAATGTGGAGGGAACAGTGCTTTCCAAAGGGGACAAGTATAATTGTTGACTAAAACAAATAACACGAAGCAGCAGAACGTTACTTAAATCGCTAGGCAAAAATGAATACTTTGGCTGGTTCGCTAGCCAGCCACTGCCCCTGACACCCGTTACGCGTATTTGGTTCGAAATTCTCTCTAGGGCAACAAAGGAAACAGTGTCACTGGACACATCAATGTGTCAAGGAGCAGTCCAGCTGTATGTATGTAGTGTAGCACAAGGCTGCCAAGACTGTGAGCTTTTGTTTTTAAATTCTAGGGCTCGTTTTGTCTTTGGAACACAGGAGGGGAAGGGGGGCACGGCTCACCCAAAAGCCGCGAGTCGCACTTAAACCCGCGATGAGCCGCATGCGGCAAGCGAGTCGCAGTTTGGCCACCCCTAATATATGCACTTGTGAGGGGTGGCCAAGGTTCATTTGACAATGCTTGACTTGTTTTTAGTGTCTGATGTCATGCATGCTTGTTGGGCATGCAGGAGACAGTTGCTATGGCCTTGCTCCGTGGCTGATTACGCCGGTCCCCGGCACGCTCCAGCCGAACTCTCGAGAAGCGAGGTTCAACGTGGGCCACTCCTCCGTGCGGTCTGTGGTGGAGCGCTGCATCGGCCTGTTGAAGAACAGGTTCCGTTGCCTCCACAAGCACCGGGCCCTGTACCACCCTCCGCAGACCGCTGCCACCATCAATGCAGCCTGTGCAGTTCTGCACAATGTTTGCATCGCTGCGGGGGAGCCGGAACCCGAAGCTGAAGGAGGAGACGACGTAGAGGGCGATTCAAGCAACGGTGGGCCTGAGCCACAAGAACCGCCTCCTGGGTCGCCACGGGTAAAATCACTAAGTGTTCTCAGGATTTGTTTTATCTTCCGGATAAAACAAATCCTGAATTTGGAAAAAAAGGCGTTTTGACGCATAAACAGCCGTTTATTTCACCTTGACGAAATCCAAGTAAAAATACACAAAATGGTGTGTTTGGAAGAACGATCAATTGCCTTTTGATTCTGAAAAATTCATCAAAGTAATTATTGTTTAAAGCAAGAAAACAATTTCTGAAGTTGAACTCTCTCACCACAACCCGGCTTCGCTTCTGGACGCCTCTTCGCCGTACAGTACGCCACCTGCGACGACAGCTGACACGATTAGTGCAAAAAACGAACGGAGTTTGCGGCCTCTTTTCCTTGTCCGTCTTTTCGGTCGCAAAAGAAGACACCGGGAGTATCATGTAATAATTGGAGGTCCCGCTAGTGCGTATAAAACGCGGTCTCTTTTTTTTTCGGGTGCTTCCATTGGCGCATTCAGAAAATTTTTGATTGGCCCTTGGCTGCCCTTAATATGGTCAAACGAGTTTGGAATTTCCTCTGCAGATGTAAGTAACCTTACTCAATAGAGCTCCATTGAGAGAAAGCTTATTATTTGCACTCGTATTGAGCAATTAAAACAAAATGGTTTCGCCCATTGAGTTACGGTCGGCCCCGTTCCCGGAAACAGAGAGACGGTGCAAGTTGTGAGAACGCGCCCATGATTGAAGTTCCTCGGGTTGATCATATACGACATCTACGCAGCAGTTTACGCAGCTATTGGTATGTTGAACCATGCATTGGTCTTCAAGCTCATTCGACGAGTTTATCCGAAGGGCACAATTTCTTTACTTTATCGTCGCTGATAATACAACCTGTACTTCATACCCGGAGGCTACACTTTTTACGTTGTGGGAGACACTAGAAGTATTGAGCTACCACATGGCGTACAGACGGGCGATCGTGACACTGCGGTTGTCGCCGCAAGAGACAGCAACTTGGCCTCGTCGGATTGGCTACGAGATCGTCACGGGCTATAAAAGGAGCTCCCACCGCCTCGTCCCTCGCAGTCGGCGGCGAAACTTTGCCGGGCGTTAATCGCTGCATTCTGTATAGGTGAGAAGTAAGACCATTCTGTCATCTTGCTTTGCTCCTTGCCGCCGACTGCACAGTGTGCAGTGTATTTTTGCTTACTGCTGTCATTTCTTTTTTGCGAGCGCCTGCAACGTTTTTTTATCATTGTCATGGATTGTGTTAGGTGCTCTCGACTCCTGCCATCTGACGGGAGGTTCTTAACCTGCGTAGCCTGCCGAAATGGCTACCATCTGGGTAAGGCTTGCGCCGGAGTTGCAGATAGTACTTTTTCTGGAATGGGAGTCTCCAGGAGAGAAAGCTGGAAATGCCCCACCTGCCGTGCCGATGAGCTTCGCTCCGGCTCTGGGGCAAATGAGAGCCTGCTGGTAGATTACGTCACCCGGGTTGTCGGGAGCCCTCAAACATTAGTCGCTGACGTTAGTGCTGCTACTCCCACTGTCAGTGCTCAGCTGGCTTCGATCGGCGCCGCACTTAAGGAGCTCCTCAATTTAAAAAGTAGCGTCGAGAGTTTGCTTCCTCTCCCAGCGAAAGTTGACCAGCTGCTATCCCTGCAACCCGCCGTCGAAGAACTGCGCGGCACTGTCTGCGGGCTTCAGGCAATCGTTAACTCTTTTGGCGCAAAGTATGATTCCATACTGGCGTTGGCAAGAACAAACGAAGAATCTGTAAAAGACATCCAGAACGAGGTCGGCGTGGTCAGGGCAGAGATGATAGACCAGTCTCGGGAAATAGAGCGTCTAAAGCAAGAGCTAAATGATTCCCAACAGTACAGTCACCGGTGCAATATGGAGATGCACGGTCTTCCATTTGTTCAGGGCGAGGATTTGATGAAAATCATGGAAGATCTTTCCGTGAGGCTCACTCTTCCGTTGTTTCAATCATCAGACATCCTTGCGATTCATCGACTTCCCAAAAAGCCTGACTCTTCTTCCACGGTTCTCATTAGTTTTGCTTCGCTTGCCATAAAACCTGTCTGGATGGCTGCGCGCAGCCAGCTGCGAAGACGGAGTCAGTCTGATAACCAGCTGAAATTGTTCTTTATTGACAACCTCACCACAGCCAACAGAGAGCTATTTTAGATGGCGAGATCGAAAGGGAAAGAGTGTGGTTTTCAATTTGTGTGGCTCGAAAATGCAAAAAGATTTGCGAGGAAAGACGAGGGATTGCCTGCCATACGTATAAACACCGTAACAGATCTCGAGAAGGTAGCGTAGTGCATGGCAGGTTGCTTTTCTGTCCCGGATTGCAGTTCGCTTCATCGGGTTCTAGGGCCCATATCTGACCACTATTTTACGTTGATTCATGTAAATATCAGAAGCCTGAGGAAACACTGGGATGAGTTTCAATTTTCTGTAAACAGTTTGGACCCATCTGTTGACGTCTTTGTTCTTACCGAGATTGGTGTTACTTCTTTTCAAATTAATCAATTCTCGTTAAATGGCTACGAAGCATTTTTTCACACGCGTGACAATAAGAGAGGTGGGGGTATTGCAATCTATGTCAAGAAAAAGTGGCTTCCATCGGCGTCGAGTATATCTTTCCAGCATGCAGAAGCCAAAGCAGTAAAAATATTTCATCCCGATTTTTCTTTGTTCATTTTGGCAGTGTACAGGCCTCCGTCAGAGAATGTTTCTCTCTTTTTGGAAGAGCTAAAAGTGATTCTTCAAGATTTGCGATCTGAGGGGCTATTTTGTTTGGTCGGTGATATGAATATCGACACGCTGAAACCTAACAAGTCTACTGTCTGTGATTACCTAACACTTTTGTCAGAGTACGGAATCGAATGTACGATTAGCCTCCCGACAAGAGAGGAGGTTTTGTCTGGGGATCGAGCTTGTAATTTCATGCATTGACCATATAATTGTTGGAGCTAGCGATCACGATAAAATCTGCGGTCATTACCCAAAAACTGTCCGATCATTACTTCATCGGGTGCCACTTGCAATATCAGGCTGTGACGACGAATATTAACAAGAGCAATACGCCTCGTGTAACCATCACAGACACAAAAAAACTTGACGCGTTGGTCGCAGCTTTCGACTGGGACGAATTTCTTCGTTCCAATGAAGGCGCAAATTTGTATCCCGCTTTTGTTGAGCTTTAGCAGTCCTTTAAATCCGCTTCGAAAAAAGAGGTTATCTTCAGGCGAAGATCAGATAAACCCTGGTTTAACACTGACATTATGTTGGCTATTAAGTCTAAGGAGGCGTTGTGGGTGCGCTCCCGTGGAGCGCCTAAGAACGTAGAGTTAAGGACTCAATTTAGGTGCGCAAGAAATCACGTAAATGCAATGATTCGATCTGCTAAACGACGTTACTTTCAGGGGAAATGTTTTGATGCTACGTCAAATCCGCGTGAAACGTGGGAACTAATTAACACTTTCAGGGGTCGCGTTCCCCGCCAACCTATCTTTGTTTTACTTTTAAAGCATTTCGGCACCGACTTGCAGTCGACCGTGAATCATTTCAACAAGCACTTCTCGGTGTGATCAGGGTTCGCCAGAGACAGCGGTGTTACATCACCTAGTACGAGCCGCGATTACAGAGCTTTTGCTTCGGCATTTTTACCGCCATTAAACATTCTTTCGTTACGCTCTCTTTTGTTTAGCATAAAAAGACATAAAACGCCTGGTATTGATAACATTCGTGTTGGCGATCTAGTCCGGAATTTTGATGTGATCAAAGAAGTCCTACTGACCATGATAAATGGGTTTCTGTTATCAGGCACTATTCCGGCTCAGCTAAAAACAGCACTTGTGAAGCCACTCTTTAAGGGAGGCACGCCAGATAGCTTTGAGTGCTACCTGCCAATCTCTATTTTGCCTTGCATTGCTGACGTGCTAGAAAAACATCTCTTCACCGTAATGAGTCATTTCATTGATAGTTCTGAAACTCTGTCACGCACTCAGTACGGTTTGGTTGCTGGCAGAGGCACCCAGCCCCTGCTGGAAGACTTCACTGATCTTCTCCATAGTGCTTTTGAGGACAATCTATTTGCTTGTGCTCTTTTTTTGGACGTCTCGAAGGCATTCGATACTGTCAGCCACACGTTGCTCCTCCGCAAACTATATAATTTTGGCTTCCGCGGTCCATTTTTTTCTGTCCTTCAGAGTTTCTTTTTAGATCGTTCACTAATCGTATCCGTCGGTAACTTCAAAAGTGTACGCGCAATGATAAAAGCCGGTGTCCCGCAGGGATCCGTTCTGTCACCCTTGCTTTTCAATCTTTATGTTAACGATCTTTCTGCCGCAGTCACCACCTGCAGTGTTTTTCAATATGCTGACGATACGGTGCTTGTGTCGCGTCATCTAAGATATGATCATGCTGTACATCTCCTGGAGCATGATGCCATGCAAATAATGGGCTGGTTCGAGGAAAATTTGATTTCAGTTAATACGTTGAAAACGAAACTACTCTGTTTTAGAAATCCACTAAAAAAGGTAAACCTCAATTTGCCAGTTGTACTGCACAAACCGAGCTGCGTGAACTGTGTTTGTTCGCCGCTAGAATATGTTGACAATGTGAAGTATTTAGGAGTGTTTTTTTATTGGGATATGGCGTGGAATTCACATTTATTGCACATTTGTGGTAAACTGCGAATCATTAGCTGCTTACTTTACAGTTGCAAAGTGTTCATGCCACTTTCTGTAAGAAAGTCTGTTGCCTTTGGCCTTGGCTACAACCTGCTAAGGTATGGAATTACTCTGTTCGGTAATTGCGCAGAGTTATGGCAAACAAAAGTTGACCGTATTTTGAGGGGCATGCTAAGAAGCGTGGGGTATCACCTTGACCTTTCAACTGACATAGACATATTCGAGTCTTTGCGGATGCCGAATTTTTCTTCCTTGTTTCTGCAAACGGAAGTGTTAAACAATTTTTGGAATAACGACTTTAAATGCACTCTCGTCCCCAGCAGGAATCTCCGTCAGACGTCTCGTTTTGTTACCACCCGTTGTGTTACGCGTTATGGAAAAAGACTCCGCTCCCATTGTGTGGCCTCCATCTTTAACAAACTGCCCGATTGTGTCTTCGAAAGTACCACAAGAAGAAAATTGAGAAAAATGCTGATCAACTTAAGATTGTAGCCTATCTTAGTCGCCATGTTTTTATTTTCACCTATAGTTGTTGTTTTTTTTTGTTTGTTGTGTGTTTGTGACTTTATTCACTTCCCAGCCTCGCCGTTCGGCTGCCGGGTCCTGTCCCACAAGCCTCCTTTGGCTTGGACAGACCCGCATTTGTACTGTGTTATTTCTGATATGTGGAATAAAATTATTATTATTATTATTATTATTATTATTATTATTATTATTATTATTATTATTATTATTATTATTATTATTATTATTATTATGTGCTCCTCTATAGGATAATAGCGTCAACCTTCAAGACTTTTCGTAATGACTTTGTATTTTACAATTCGTCTTTAACGATATTTACCTTGTCGCGTCTCTGAATCTCTGTAACTTTTTTGTTCTGTGTTTTTTTTTGTGTGTGTGTGTTTTTTTTATTGTCATGTGTGCTTTTGTAGATATTTTGTTGGGATCAGTCCTACAAGTCCTTAGGACTTTGACGGTCCCGAAATGATACTTTGAGGACGTTTAAGCACCTGCAATAAATTATTATTATTATTATTATTATTATTATTATTATTATTATTATTATTATTATTAATATTATTATTATTAATATTATTAGAAGAGAAGAAGAAGAAGAAGTCGCCGGGCTCGGATGTTGGTTTTCTAACGTGGCGAGGCAATTTCAAAAAGTTTAATGATTTCGTTGATTTAAGACCTTTTTCGACGTCCTTCTACCTACCCAAGGCGAAGACAGTGCCTGTGGAAGTCGCTCAACACCGTTCCGATATACGCAAGGCAGAGAAATGGTCTATGGTGATCCCTCGCTCACCTGCATGCTCGCCTTGATGATGCAATGGCCGTCTTTGTCTTTTTGAGACCACTTCCGTGTGCCCGGGCGCAACACAGTCGCTCAAGGCTCACCACCAAACCACATCTGACCCAGCTCATGTCAGCGAAAGCTGTAGCGCCGTGGTTGAGCCTCATCGGGACCATCTGAGTTCGACGGCTAAGAAATGAAACCCGCGGACATCCAGAACGTTTCCTGCACTGTCTGCGGAGAGTGCTCAGCTGCGACAGACGCCGGTGCCTCACGTGCAAAGCCGCCAAGGTGCATTTAATTTCGCGGGTGAGCCTGGAATTTGTTTTCTACATTGGATTGTACTTTTTAATCGTATTTGCGTTGAACCGTCTCGCGCCACTTCTTTATCGTCGTTGTTTTGTGGTCATGGCCAATCCTGCAATGTGTGGTGCTTGTTCCGATCCTATGACAACCGACGGCAGATACATGAAGTGCTGTGACTGTTCTAGCCACTATCATTTAGGTAAAAAGTGCTCTGGCATTGCCGACGGCACGTTTAAAGGTATGAGCGCAGCCAAACTTGACAAGTGGCGATGCCTCGCATGCCGTGAAGGACAAGCAAAATCCAACTTAAGCACCAACTCCCCGTCCTCGCAAGTGGAGCCACCTGGTTTCTTGGAGCAGCTATCGACGGTGCACCAGAAACTTGATCTCCTACTTTCTCTCAAAGACGCCGTGGATAATCTTCAAGAAATGCACCCAAAAATCGATGCCTTGTTATCATTGAAGCTCACGATCGATACAATGCGCAACACCATTAATGAGATGCAAGGATCCCTGAATTTTGTTTCTTCTCAGTATGATTCGCTGGTGAATTCGACGCAAGCCCACGACAAAGCTGTCAAAGAGCTGCAGACAGAAACCAAGGCCTTGAGGTCATTAATATCGGACCAGGCGCTTGAAATACAGCAACTGAGAGCGGTTCAGAACGACGCCAATCAATCTAATCGTATGTCCAACCTTGAAATACACGGCATTCCCTTTCAACCAAATGAGAATCTTGGAGGCATTCTCACTAACCTTGCAGGACAGTTGAGCATTGAAGGCTTTCAGCCAGCGCATGTCGAGGAAGTACATCGCCTGCCTGCTAGACGTGATGCCGTGCCCCCCATACTGGTTCGTTTTTCATCGTCTCCACTAAAAGAACGCTGGATGATGAGTCGTGGCCGCTTGAGTTCTCTTCCTTGCGGAGACTCACAGCCTCGAATCTATTTCAATGACAATCTTACCGACTACAACAAAAAACTCTTCTGGATGGCGAGAACCAGAGGAAAGGAAAAGGGCTATAAGTTTGTATGGGTTCGACATGGACACATTTTTGCCAAAAAATGCGAAGGATCAACTTTGCTTCGCATTATGAATGTTGTTGATTTGGAGCAAATAGTGTAGACCCTAATGGCTCATTTTTCTCACTTTAAGTGTAGTGTAGGCCTTAATGGCTCAGTTTTCTCAGTTTAAGGACTTCAAGTCTTGCTCCGAACACTTTGATGCGAACCCAGGGACATCTTTTACCTTATTCCATGTCAATATAAGGAGCTTGCGCAAGCACTGGGATGAGTTTAGATTAATCGTAGATAGCGTGCTTCCGATAGCTGACGTGCTCATTCTCACAGAAATTAATATCCATAGAGACGACGTTGGACAGTTTCTTTTACCCGGATTCAACAATTTCTTTTATACTCGCGATAAAAAGCGCGGTGGTGGTATTGCTGTTTTTCTGAAATCCACATTATTTTATTCAGAAATTTCTGTTTCATTCGTTTCGTGTGAGTCATTGGCGTTACGTGTCTTTACTTCTACATATGAACTCTACCTACTGGCAATCTATAGACCCCCTTCGGATAGTATCCCTGACTTTCTCTCCGAACTTCGCTGCTGTATACAGTCGTTGCCACTCACTGCACCTCTTTGTCTTACAGGAGACATTAACATTGACCTCTCAAAGCCTTCCAAAGCTATAGTTTGTGAATACCTCACTCTATTGGCCGACTGCGGAATAGAAGCATCTATTCATGCCCCTACAAGAGAAGAATATCTAAACACAAGACTTGTCAGCTCGTCCATTGATCACATTAACCTAAGGGCACCTTTCTCAAAAATCAAATCAGCCATTATAACCCAGAAACTATCAGACCACTACTTTATAGCATGTCAGTTGGAATTTCCTGGTGAAGTGGGTGCTGTGCCCAATACTCAAATCCGCGAGATTGAAATAGTTGACCGTCAGAGATTTGACAAGCATGTTTCCGATTATGACTGGGTAACATTCCAACGGTCTGTATGTCTTTCAGAAATCTATTCTTCTTTTGCTGAACTCTTCCAGAAGTTTGCTAAGGCATCAAAAAAAGTAATTTTTTTAAAGCAGAGGAACTCCAATTTACGCTGGCTTAACAATGACATATTAGCTGCAATTAAACTAAAACAAATTGCTTGGAAACGCTGCCGCCGCTCACCACACAACCAAAGCCTGCATGTAGAATTCAGATCTATCCGCAATAGAGTTAGCGCACTCATTCGCTCTGGTAAACGGGCTTATTTTCAAAAGCAGTTTTTTGAATCTCGGAGCAACGCTGTTAAAACTTGGTCATTGATCAACGAATTGCGCGGTGTCTCCCCGCGCGTGCAAGGAAGCATTTTAAAAGACACCTTTGGTATTAACTCACTTGCTGCTGCCAATCGTTTTAACGATTTCTTTGCTTCTTTTTCCGGAACAGCCAAAAAAAGCTCAATGTGTTCATCTATTCCTAACTCGAACTCTGCTTCCGCTTTTCTTCCTTACATGACAGCAAGCGACTTAGAATCTATAATACTGAGCCTCAAATTCAACAAATCACCTGGAATAGATAAAATACGCCTATAGTGATCTTCGAAGAAATTTCACTTACATTAAAGATACACTCCTTTTACTTTTCAACAATATAATCGAGACTGGTATCATACCTCGTGCATTAAAAACTGCTGTTGTCAAACCCCTCTTTAAGGGAGGTCAGAGAAGTAAGGTAGAAAACTATCGCCCAATATCTATTTTGCCATGTCTGGCACAAACATTAGAAAAATATATTTATATGACGATGGCATCCTTTATTGATAAATATCAAATCATGTCTCCGAGTCAGTATGGCTTTATAGCTGGCCGAGGAACACAACCTCTCTTGGACACGTTTTCTGATGACTTAAATTATGGCTTTGAGAATAACTTGTACACTTGCGCATGCTTCCTTGACGTGTCAAAAGCGTTTGATACTGTTAATCACTCTATACTACTTAGCAAACTTTCAGCCATAGGATTCCGTGGACCTTTCTTGTCACTTTTAGAAAATTTTCTGCTTGGGCGCACACAGTTGGTTTCGGTGAACAATGTGCAAAGTTCCACAGTTAGTTTAAAAGCTGGCGTTCCGCAAGGGTCCGTTCTTTCTCCACTATTGTTTAACATCTATGTCAACGACTTACATAGCGTGGTTTCAAACTGCATTATTTACCAATATGCAGATGACACCCTTTTATTAACACGTAATACTTCCTACCCAGAAGCGCTGCAGATGCTCCAACAATCCTCCAACGAAGTCATGGACTGGTTTTCTCGTAACTTGATCTCTATAAATGTGTCAAAAACAAAACTCGTCTGCTTTCGTAATCCCTTGAAAGTAGTGTCCTTAAATATTCCTTTTTTGCTACACACATCAAACTGTAGCTCGTGTCACTGTGCTGAAGTGCCGTATTCCGACTCTGTAAAATACCTTGGTATACACTTCGACTCCGACCTTTCGTGGAATTCTCATCTAACGAAAATATGTTCGAAGTTGAGAAGCGTTTCTTGTCTGCTTTATAACATCAAAACTTTCATGCCCCTCGGCTTACGCAAACGCGTTGCTTATTCGTTAGCCTATAGTCACCTGCGCTATGGTATAACTGTTTTCGGTTCATGCTCGAATTTATGGCAAACGAAAATAGACAATATCTTAAAGGGGATTTTGAAAAACGTGTGGTATAACCTCAATTGTTCTCATTTAGACCTTTTTGAGACATTGTCAATGCCGAACTTTAGATCTCTTTTTTTAGAAACAGTTGTGATCAATCACTACTGGTCTGACGACTTTAAATCTCCTCGTCCCGTCTCACGTCAACTACGGAACGTTTCGAAATATCTCGTTCCGAAATGTTACACACGGTATGGCAAAATTATGCGTTCATTTTACGTTCCACACATTTTTAATCAATTACCAGCAGATCTCTGGGACCTTACGTCAAAGAAAAAACTAAAAAAGCGCCTCCGCAATATGCATATACTAAAAGAAAAAGTATAACTGCCTTTTTTTTCACATTTCTGTGGTGTATGTTTGTGCGACTTCGATAGACTCATCACCTGGAAGTTCTGTCCCTCATATTTTTGTGTCGATCTTTGAATGTGCTGTGAACAGACGTGCCGTGTGAGTGTGGCCTTTTTTGTTCACTCTGCTAGACTCCTCATCCCGAAGTTCTGTGCCTCATATTTTTGTGTCGATTTC
>JABSTQ010000999.1:0-31699 GCA_013358835.2 Ixodes persulcatus
TGAGGGTCGATTTCTGCGAAACAAACGTAAGATTAAATGATGAGCGTTCTAAACATTGTTTTTTTTTCATTCCCCTCTGAACCTGATTTCCCTCCGTACCCTCCCCTCCTCCTCCCCTGCTACTTTAAACGAAAAACATTTCACTAAATTTCCCGCTAAATTTATCGGAAAACAATGTTTCACTATATTTAGAGGAAAACTTTCCCCCGCTACATTTAGCGGAAACATTTCCCTGCCAAATTAGCGGTAACGTCTCCCCGCTAAAATTAGCGAGACATTTTTCAGCTAAATGTAGCGGGAAAATGTTCTTGATAAATTTAGCGAAAAGTTCCGCAGCTAAATTTAGGAGAAAAGTTTCTCGATAAATTTGGCGGGATATTTTCGGCGGGAAATTTCGCGGGGAATTTTTCCCGCTAAATTAAGCGGGAAGTTTCTTATAAGGCAATATGCGGTAACGCCCGCTTGTATTATTCGCCAAAAGCAACGCACGCGGTTACACCGACGACGACGGCGACGGCGACGCCGCTCAAGCCGGAAACGCGCGCCGAAAAACTGAATTCTAAAAGCGAATCACCGCGTGGAGCTCCAAGAACTCCATTAAGCTGAGACCATAAAAACATGAATCATAGTTTGTTGTCCGTCGGCACGGTTAACAGGAACATATTATATCTCGGAACGGGAACATAGTTATGTAAAATATATGACGCCATTATTTCTTTGAGTTCATAACAATAATAAGTGATTTTTAATTTAACACCGTATGCCAAGCCTTCCACTAATACGCCCAACTTGTATTAGTCAATTTTGCTTTCATTAATGACCATACGAAGAAGCAACAAATAACTGCCTGTTATCATTCCTATTGCTTGGTGTTTGGCATGCTCGAACCGATGTGCAGAAGTCAAATGTTTATCGAGTATTAATTACATATGAATGCATAAATTCCTCGGAAGCTTTTTTGTAGCCAATGTTATCATTTTTGATTTAGTTAAATAGTGGAAAACCCAGAATATTGTTCCTAGTGTTTTTAAACGTAAAGGGTTTACTAGACTTTTTTTTTTCAATATATCTTCCGGACAGCCATGTCAATTCTTTCAGACAACTTTAAATTTAGTTAAACAAGGTAAAATATCCTTGACGCACATGTTTGTCGTATAACATGCATATGTGATAAACCTATCTATTAGAAAATAGGTATTCCACTTAAAATGTTGTATCAATTGTAACCTAAAATGTTCAAAAGAATGATCGCCGAACGGTTCCGAAATCGTATTATATACTGGAAGCGTAAATATTTATTGAGGCGTTCAGACATTTTCTTATCATCTCCAAATTAAAAGGGGAAAACAGTTGGAGCTGTGCAACTTTCTGTTATAACACATCATGTAGAAAGCAGTTATCGACACTTCAGGATTAGATAAAAAATGCCTGAAACGTAGAGTGCATTGTCGATATTTGAATTAAATCCGTTCAACTTAGGTACCAAGTTAAGCATTCCAATTTCACTTTTACGTTATGTGAAATAGTCTATAATTCACCTCATTGAAATATTATTTATAATATTAACCAGAGATTAACGTAGGAAATCTCTTAGGTATAGATTGATATTTACAGAGAAATTACATCCATCACTGACAATTAGTCTTTTGGTGCCGACGAAATAGCATGTTTTCTGGGGTAGGTTAGATTGAATGGCCACATTCGTCTTCTCTCTATTGAAAAAAATATTATAGGAGTAAGTAATCTTTTGGTCCAAGAAGCATATGCTCACATAAGATCATATAAGAACAAATAAGAAAGTAAAAAGGACATAGAAGAAAAATATAAGATTATGTAGAAAGTTATTAGAAACTTCATGGTGTTAAAATATCTTTTGTGTTTCTTATATTAATCTATATAATAATATTTGATCATATTTATGAATTGGACCACGAACGATTTTACACAAGCATATTTTAGGAGGTTACTTTTATGCACATATTTTTATAGTACACTCTGACATATCAATATATTCAATTACAGTCAAAATCGGCAGTGCTCATAGACATAATTTTATGCATGCACAGTATATTGTCTTTTATTGTTTGTGCTGCATGCTTTTTTCTTCGAATTAGTTTAAGATGTTTCTCGATTTGTAATGCCAATGTGAGCCTTTAGGGTAAATAAAAGTGATGTTTAATCATTTTTTATGCATTGAAGCATACTGTTCGGCTCGTCACAATTTTTGTATAGAAATATCAATATATACGCAGCAGAAAAAATGGTATCGTTATCTGTAGTGTTATTTCAACTCTTAAATACAAGTGGTATAGTCAACCCCGTTGTTTACTTGTATATGTCTTCGCTATTTATTTCGCACAAAGTATTTCTATACAATCGACGAGAAATCCGTCTGTGTATGACATGTGGGATAAACAATTCTGGTAATACAAATTAGTAAATAAAAGATCCATATATAAACTGCATTGCTTATAATAAAATAATAAGTGTCATTTATAAGTAAAGCCTAGAGCCAAATTTGACTTGTTAGATTTAAGGTGGCTTTCCAATGTTAAAAAAAAAAAACATGTTCAGCTGGGTTCGTCTGAAGGAAAACATGAAACACAATTTCTTAAAAAACTGTGCGTTTTAATGTTTATTTCTGGATAACACAATAAGCATTCTAATTCCGGATTTCTTTTTTTTTTTTGTGGAAATGACTGCAACATACGGCATTTAAACTTCTAGCGTTTCAGTGGTAAAGTACAAAACCGTTGTTCACTAATGCAAAAAATTAGATGATTTTAAGTAGTAATTTAACAAATCTGGAAATACATGCCTTACACTCATCGCACATCTGATTTTTTTTTATTTTAGTGTACAAAGACAGACGGAGTGTGGAGCGGATGCATTGATCCCTGCATCTGTGTACATGTTGGCGACAGCGCAGAAGGTCGCTGCATGGATCTGGGTGACCTTGCAATCGGGACACCAGAAGCTTAAAACTGAACTTGACCGCCTTCGACGCCGAGCGAACTGGACCCGTGTTCCCCAAGAGAGCGACACCAAGAACCTACAGCGCTTTAATTAAGATGCTGTCATGCACTTGTGTTTACCAAGAAATAAGAAAATAAATTTAGTGAATTTATAACTCAAGCATGAATGAATTACGAGCCTTCTCACTATGGGAACATTCTCAAATAATCTTCATTTAGAAATTTAAATTTATCATTTATAAAACATTTCAAGAAATACTTTTTATCTTGATTCAAATTTACCTAATATCATAAAAATAATAAAATCCTTTTTTTTTTAAATTGGGGTTAAAACGTTCCAAATTGAGTAGATAACTTGTGTTTCATAAGGTGTTGGCCAAAACGCGCGATAACTTTAAGCATCAAGAAACCACTGTCTCATTGCTTGTTCCGTCGAACCAGATGTGCCTGGGTTGGGGGGGGGGGGGAGAGGTAGGCGGAAGGGGGAGCGGGCTTATAAGAGTGTCCTCTTGCCGGCAGCTAAGATAAAGGAAAATAGCCAATTCTATATTACGGTTTGTGGGAAGCGGGGTGTTAGGACTGTCTATAAATCAATGCATTGACGCGCTGATGAGCCACCCCAACCCTCCACAAGCTAAACCGGTCCATCGGTATCCTCCCAAGCAGCTATATTCACGGAATTCGAGGAGTCACAAAGAGAAGAAGACGATTTTAACGGCTGGGACAAGGAGAAGAAAAAAAGACAAACACCCAGCCAAATAAGTCACCCGTGAATAAGCGACCGAGCAGTCCGCGAAACGTCGGGCAATTTAAACCAGTTGGTTAGAGTACTTCCAGTTTCTTTTCTTAATACTCACCTAACCAGGAAGATTTTGCCGAAATGTTTACTTTTCAAACACTCAATGACGGTAAGTTGTCAGGCCCGGTCTGTTTAATAGCAATTTGCCTTGACGTTTCCCGTGCCTGGAGGAGCAGTACGAGTAATTTTGACGTTGTCATTCTACATATATATATAATGCAATAGAAACGCTGACTATACTCAATTCGCCCATAAGCTCAGGCACTGGTGGGAACTAAGTACCGGCTTGAACAATAGCCGCCCCCACCCCTCTCATCCCGTGACCCAGCCCTCTGCTCGTAGGCTTCGGTGGGAGTGTGATCACGTGGCTAAAGAGAGACAAGTGACTGGTCCAATGAGGACTCAGCTTCCCCAGCGGTCACAGATCAGGGCTTAAGAGAGTCTAGTTTGTGCATTCCGCAAAAATAAAAGCTCCACGGAACGGGACAAAAAGTCGAGAAAAAGCAAATCGCGACTATCAACTCAGCTTTAATATGGGAAAAACAGAAATATAAACACATTTTTCTCGCCTTGATAACGTAACCTACTAAACTTATTTTTGTGATAGATGTAATGATGAAGCATGAATACATTTGCTTCGCTGGCAAAGCTGGATACTAAAAGCATCAGAAATATTTCTTCCGTCTTGTTATTTTGCTTGGCGAATATATTTTTCCTCTTCAGGTTGTCAACAATATTTGCAACAATACCCATGAAGAAATTCAGTTTCTCCTCTAGATTTAGCGGAAACATTGACGTCACGTGACCTAAACCCCGATTCAATTTGCTGCTAAATTTGCGAGTGGTTAAGACGACGGCGACGCTGACGCCGACGGCGTCGGCAACAGCGAAGCCGCGAAACGCGGAAACGGGCGGCTAACAGCTGCGCTCTAAATTGATAACAGCAATAGAGGCTTTATTACGGACGTTTCAAGTTCCAGAATGTTTCGTTCTGAGATCGAGAGTTAGAAAGAAAGCAATATTAAACAGACAAAAGTCGATCCCAAAAAGAAACTTACACGGGAGGCGACGTTTGCAACAAAACACAGGCACGCTATGGCCTAGAACACCGTCGAAAGCCCGGTTATGGCGGTGACTTATGGCGGCCTTCACTTTACCCTTACGTCCGCCCTAAAAAAAATAACAAATATATATTGAAAACTGGGAGGACGCTTAAGCTTCGCCTTAAAGAGTGGAACGTGATAACGTAATCAAGCCCCATTCGTGCACTACCTGCCAGTTAGCAGGAAGTTTGGCGGACACGGTGGCCTAGTCAGAGCGAGTCTGTCTCGCAAAGGAAGGTTCGTGGGATCAAATCCCGTGTGGAAGTCTTCAAAATTTTCTTTAAGGCAAATTAATAACTTTATAATGAGAAATCTTTAGACACATGCGGCGACATTTAATTGGAATTATATGTCATGTCACGTGTGATATCATTTTTGACATTATTTTCCGCGATGGTAATATTTAGCTGCTTATAGATGTTACGGTAGTCATATTTGAAGTGTTCAACAACTGGTGTATTTCATGTCGATGTCATTCGACACCGTCGACGAAGTGTCGTTTAGTTGCGTCTCGCTATAGTGTGGGAACCTTCCGACGTTTCTGCGAGGTTTTTGCGTTCTTCGTCCTCGTCAATACCACCTTCAGGTATTGACGAGCTCAGCTTTTCCGGCGAGGCATGGTAGACAGGCTTTCCCAGCAGGACCTACGAAGAGGTGATACAGGGTGTCGCGGTGAAGGCGACGGAGTTCCTCGGGGCAAAGCAGGTGCAGGAGACGGTGAACGGCGAAGATAATCGTCGATGTCTAGGTGGCGCTCAGCGTACCGTGGGCGCAGGTCGAAGTAGCAGTACGTTCGGGTGAAACCCGCGAAAACCCAAGTTGCCGGTAGGCGCATCGGCGATAAACGTGGCTGGCTTCTCGGCAGTGGTAACATAGGGAGACTCATTCAGCCGTACCCCAGACGTTAGTCTTTTTTTAGTGCCGACTGTTCTTGGCGGACGTCGTGGGGTCCTTCCTTCTGGCGTTGAGTGTACAGGGGTACAGGCGTGTCGCTTAGAAAAGGTGCCAGGTACTCTCGGACAACTAGCGGCGGTCGTCGGGTCATGGCGGCGTACTTCAACTTTGGCTTCTCCGGGGCGGCCTCGTTGATTGGGGATTCAGGCTGCAAGGCCAGCTGGACCTCATCGCGTGCGATCTCGGTGGCTGAAAGCAAGGCTGGGCGCTCAGCAGTGGGCAGAAGCTTTCAGCGCTCCTTCCAGACGACGTCCTGGATGATCTTGCGGAGGTCCGATGAACCGGAGCCAACGTAGCAGCTTGACGACGTGAATACAGCGACGCCAGGTAGTCGATGGTAGTTCGAGTCTCGTGCCTCGAGATCACGTTCGATGTTCGTGGCCTCCCTTACGAACTGTTCGACAGTCGCAGGTGGACTGCGCACAAAACCCCCGAAGATAGCTTTTTCAACCACCGTATAAGTTTCACCAGTTTCATTGCTTCAGGAGCCCGAGATCCGCTCGGCTGCTGAGTCGAAGCACATTCTCTTCGAAGCTGAACCCTTGCCTGAAGCAGGTCCTTAGCGCGTTTTCGTCGCTGCTAGGTCGCGAGCGTATGGCGGAGCTCATTCACCTGCTTCCCAGGTGGTGATTCTCGCCTTATGGTTTCCATACCAAGTACGTGCCGTTTCCTATAGGATAAAGTAGACGTTCTGCAGGCGTTGCTCAAGCGTCCGCCCATTGTGCCGAACCACTTGCTCGTCGTGGTTGATCCTCTCCTCGGTCTCTTCGTAGACGTCGCAGTGGAAGGAAGCAGGCGTGAGGGGTGTGACGGGCATCAAGACGACGGATGGGGCGGTCGAAGCCGATGAACTCATTGTCTTGTTCTTCTTGGGCATGGAATGAGGCACCCAGAACCTACACCAGAAATGTTACAGAGGAACACAAAAATGCTGTCGAGAATTAATTGAAAGTGAAGGATTGATGAGCGAGATTGTGCACCAAACAAAAGAAGAAGAAAAAATCGAGAAACCAGCAGCGAGCGTCGATGGCGGCAGCAGCGTGCGACGGTGCGTAGACGTGACAGCTGCTTAGCATGAAGGTGAATCAGTGAAAAACAAAAACGGCAATACCGCGCTCGGTAATCGGTCTACTATGCTCGTCATCTCGAATATTCAACCTAGAATATTCGGGAAAGATCTAGGGCGAGACTGACTAGGCAAGGTCATTCTAACCTTCTACCTCTTACACTCGTGGTAACAATAAAGATGAAATCACACATGCGCGCAGCCGCGTTTCATCTAGGTCGCTCACGTGGCAATATTACAACATACAAAAAATTGCAAATTTGTGTATTTAATATTTGACCGATGACCAGACTGCATGCAGTTTGCCCAGGCGTGTTCAGCATATACTCGAATATCGACTGCATTGCCTCATAGACGAACTGTTTTAGGACACTAGAACTTTGTGGCTGAGCACGCTTGCCCCATGCAAGATATGTCGACGGCGTGGAACAGTGCACCTTAGAGGCTGTCGACTTTGTGTCCAAGGTTATGCTGGAAGGCTTTCGAGTGCAACCATTCTACATTCTAGGCCACTACCTCACCCAAGGCAGCTCGCCTCTTGTGATGCTGCAGCAGTCGTCATTAATCCAGGTGTTTCGATTTATGCGGCACCATGGTCATACTCTATTACTTCAGTAATGTCTCCACTTTGTGTTAAAGAAACAAGATAGAGCATATTCATTGTACTGCAGAAATTAAAATAACCCACATAGATGAGTGCTCTGCTCTGACAAGGTACCAGGTAGCCGGATTAAAATTGGCTTCCGGCGTACGGTATACTAGCTTAAATGGGCCAGAATAGACGCATTTGCTCTATGAATCTATCAGCTCCACTATCTTGAAACCAGAGTTTGCAGGCATTACCAAAATAATGTTACGAAATGCGTTACTCGTTCCTTGTAAAATAAAGGAACGCGTTACTGACCTAGGTTACCTCAAAATAAAACGAAATAACATTTGCCATTCCTGATAAAAATATAACGCACGATACTGTTGCGTTAGTGTTTATATTTATCCTGAAGGTAACACCGGTTTTCTGGGGTTTCTTTTGTTGTAGCGACAGCTTCTTTAGACAATTGGGCAAAGGGCATGGCCGTCTTTGTTTTCCAAACTGGGACATTTTGCGTGTGGAAGAGACAGGTAAATGTTTGAAGGCATGCGGATTGAGCGAAATAATTAATTACTTGCCGCCTATGCTTTGTTTCAGCTTCAGTCGGGATGCTGTCGATGCTACGACCTAAGTAGGCTAATCAAGCAACGTCAAAAACGCACGTCCTTGGGCCGATGTTTTCTTATGATTGGTTCAGTGATCATAAACCACATAGAGAACGCGACGAACACCATGATGATAAACTTTTGACGCTGTCTGGTTGGTCCCTTCAGCTCGTACTGTCTGTTGCGCCTGGACTTCAGATAAAACTACGCGTATTAACAAGAATAAAAACTAAGCGTACTTTTATAAGGTCCTGGTAAGAAAATGTAGCAATTAACGTACCTACGTTACCCGTTACTTTAAGCAAGTACATTACCCGTTACTGTTATGAAAATGTAATGTGTGCGTTACGACGTTACTGAAACAAGTAACGTGTTACCGCCCACACAGCTTTAAACACGGCTTCGGGCGGCACAGTATCAAGAAAGCATGGTCAATAGATGTCAGCATCTCATCTGCCTTCTTTGCATACTCAACATGAAAAACTCAATAAGCAGCGAAAATTCACACCGCCCTTGAGATCAGCAATAATGTCCATCCACAATGAAACCGGTTCGTCTGCCGCTTTACCAGACGCGGAGTTAATGAAATCTTTCTGGGAAACAAAAGTAGAGAGCAGAAACAAATTAAATACTACAATTACAGAGCTTCATATTTTTGAGTCAATGATTTAATTATCATATTGAGTTCGGAACAAGCTTGATGATATTTGACGGCTAATAGTTTATATTCTACAATTGACATTTATTCTTGGTCCTCGATTTGTAAAAAAAGATGCGTGAAACCTTTTTAGAGCGCAGCTCTTAGGGGCCTGTTTCCGGCTTGAGCGGCGTCGGCATCGCCGTCGGCATCGGCGTCGGCGGAACCGCGGGGAACATTGTCCGCTAAACTTAGCAGGAAATTTCTTCCGCTAAATTTAGCGGGGAAATTTTTCTGGTAAACTTAGCGGGAAATGTTTCCGCTAAGTTTAGCGGGAAAATTTCCCCGCTAATTCCAAGCTAAATGTAGCGGAACAATTTCTATATGGGAGCCGAGCAGGAAAGGAGGAGGGGCATAGACTCGTCTTCGTATCTTCCCCCCTCCTCCTCAAGACCTGCGCTCTAATTCGACATTACAGGGGATTGTAAACGTCTTTCAGTTTTTTTTTTCTGTAATGTTCAGTGTTTCGAGTGGTATGTTATGGGTTTCAAGTCTTAAAGCTTGTGCTGTATGCATGACTTCGGAAGGTTTACCTTATTTACGTCTGCGACTCGTTTTCCAGGACATTTTTCGTGTTAATTGTGTGTCAAAGGAAACCGCTGGTCAGGCCTAAGAGTCCGGTCGTAGTTTTGTGGGTGAGGGGTATCTGAGAGTCTTCTGCCTGGACTCTCGACGGGTCTTTCACACTCGCCGGTCTGCTACCGTTTGTATGTGTTTTTTGTTTCTGTATTTGTGAGACGGTTAGCAGGTATCCATACCGCTACGTTCAAACAAGACAGCGGTTCAATGAAACCGGTGAGCAGTTTGGTTATATGGCTATGTTAAATTTGAAATCGAGGTACGACGAACGCTCTTTTTTTAACCAATGCAACGGGGTGGAGAGTACAACCGAAAATAATCAAGGTCCACGGACGTCTTTCTCGTGTTCTATAAAAGGGCATAACAGTCGAATTACGCCGACTCAGAGAATGGATCGAAGCCCGACGCCGAGCTTCCTTCGACTGGCTGACTTTACAAAAAGCCCAACCGAGCGTTGACGAAGTTTCGTGTGCCAACTGTGATGACATCGAAATTCACCGGCTTTGATTATTCTTGGTCGAGTAGGGGAGTTACAGCACGTTTGAGGATGGAATACAACGCCAGTATTCAGCATGAAGGGGAGCGGTGCCGTCAGCAATCCCACATTGAGATTGCATAAAGGACTGGAAGAAATATCGCCAAGGTCAGGCGTCTCTAGTATCGCTTTTATACAGCAGGCGTATCGGTCACGCCCAGTGTTTCCGGGAACATGCATGCGAACGGGCGCAGGATTTTATGCTGTTGCGGCATCGGAAAGCTGGTTCCAGGGTTTTTCTCTTGCAGTGTTGTAAATTTGAAGGACGTTTTTCATTTAATTGGAAATATCTAGCTGCAACTCATGTAAAATATAATATATATATCTAGCGGGTTTTGTTTTTATTCTTGCAGATTTGTTTTAAATAAAGCCATGAAAGCTACACTTATGCGGTCTGTGCGAGTGAGTTATACGCCCAGGGGAACATTAGGTGGGTGGCTAATCTTTGCGATAAGTCGGCTAATTAATTACAATTCACTAATTAACTTTTTAATTAGTGAAAATAGGCATATGGTTCCAATTAAAAACTTGCTGAGCGTTATCGAAAACCTCTAAATCAGTCATTTTCAGAAATACTTTTAGCGCATGAGAAGCGTAGTCGTGCACTAAAGTTACCACTCGTGGAGCAGGTACATGGCTAGAGGCCCAAACGGCCTCAAAAAGGCAGTTTGGGCCTTTTGCTGCTCTAAAGCCAAGATAAAAATGCAGCCAGTAGAATCATCTACATTAGTTTACAAATAAAGAAAGCCTTAGTTGAAGCTTTTGCTAATATGAATTTTTCAGTCTGCGTTCAGAAATGAAATACACCAAATATAATACATTTATATTTGACCTCACAATTAGTCTGACCTTAACCTATGTATACAACGATCAATGGATCCAATTAAGAGCGCCGAAATTGTATCCTTACCGCGCTCGTCTTTTTTGCCGCATTTGAGCCTAAATCTTACTGCCTGGGGAAAAATTAAAATTTCCCTTCCAAGCATGCAAAACCAGTGTTGCAACACTGGTGTACAGGTCGGTTGGACGCCCACAAGAAGAGCAGAGGCTAGATTTGTTACAAATTGATCCTGGATGATTGAGCTATGAATTCAGTCTTCTCGCTCGTAAGCCAGGTTCTCCTCTTTAGTTTGACTGTTCTGTTCCAGTGTCTATCACGCACTGATTACAGCTGCAGCAAATACTCACGCCGCCACCTCTTTGAAAATGCGTTTACAAGTAGTTGACGAGTGACTTCTTTCTCGTAGATGCTTGAAGTTTCCTACTAGCTGCAACTAAAGCAGAATACTGTAGTTCCCCCCCCCCCCCCAAGAAAATGCGAACGAGTTAATATTTTAGGCCAATCAGTGGGCCCATATTGTTCCAGTCTTCCTTCTTTTTCGGATTTTCGTTGGGCTTTGTTTTGGTTTAATAAAATGAAAAATAATAACATTAAATCTTTATTTATTGTTATTATAAATATATACACATGTATATATATAAATATATACATTATATACACAATGAAAATAAAAAAAAAACCAAGCGAACATACCTCACAATTACAGTTCAACTCGAAACACTCGCCCTAGTTTATTGTTCAGCTCCTACTTTAAAGGCGTTGTTCTTCTAGTCAGTTTTAAAAATATATGTTGCTTATGCTTTCGTGCTTTTCTTTCTTCCCTTCTGTTCGTATTTCTGTCTTTTTTGAACCTGGTAGGACCTTCTCTGCGTGTCCATGGTTAGTTGTCCATGGCCCTCTTCGCTCGAATTCGTTTTGTTCCGTATCACTCTTATCTTCAGTCCTTTTAATCGTTGATGTGCCATTCGTTGGTTGTCATTCGCCTTTCTTATGTCCGTCTTCAACTACAAGCGCCTTTCGTAGAATCTGTCAAAGGAACTTGTCAACGCGTTTTTTTGTAATAATGTGTACACGAGCATAACTCGAATGATACCACGGTTACGAAATATTTAATTACGATTCTCCTAAAAATGTTTACCTATTTACTGAGTCTAGATACAACTAGCAATAGCCAAATCCGCGTAGATATCAATCATTATCGGCAGGCGTTTACAAACGATTGTACTTCTTTGTCAAACATGCAATTCAATGAGCCGTTTTTAACAAGCTTTTTCTCGTTATGTAGTATATTTAAGATACATTCGAAGTTGAATTTCTAGTAGTGTATATTAATAACAAAATATTTTCCAAAAGTAGAGGAAATTTGTCTTTTAAATTATTACCATGCAATGAAATCTTCCGGAAGTTCAAGACTCTGCGGAAGAAAAACATTAGGATCGTGACATCAGCGAAGAAAGCAGCATCATAATTGCTCAGTGCATTTTAAAGCATTACATGTTTCTTTAGATGGCTCCTCTGAGTTTGCAACTCTTTAGGAAACAGTTTTAATTTAGGAATGAATCCTAGAAGTTGATTGAAAACTAAAATGGAAGGACATTTCCCAATTAGTTGAAAATATATAGCTGCAAGTGGCAAAGAAAAACTTCATTTAAACGCATGTAAAATATAAAAAAATATAAATAATCACCTCAAAAAAGCAGTTTAGGCCTTTTGCTTCTCTAACGCCAAGATACAAATACGGCCAATCGAAACATCCTCATTAGTTAACAAATCAAGACAGCCTTAGTTGTAGCTTTTACTAATATGAATTATTCAGTCTTCGTTCAGAAAGCAAATACGCAAAATATAAATGTGTGCAGACATTTATATTTGGTCTCACACTTAGTCTGTCCTCAACCTATGTAAGCTACGATCGATAAATCCAATTAAGAGCGTCGAAATTGTGTCATAACGGCGCTCATCTTTTTTTTTTTTTTTTACTTTAGCCTGGGGTATGATTGCGAGTTTATACTTATTTTTAAATGAGCAGCATTCATGACTAAAGCTGACTGCCTGCGAAAAAATGGAAATTTCGCCTTCCAAGCAGGTAAAACCACTGTTGCATCACTGGTGTACTGGTCGATTGGACGCCAACAAGAGCAGAGGTTAGCGTTGTTACAAATTGATTCGGGATGATTGAGCTAGGAAGGCAGTCTTCTCGCTCGTAAGCCAGGTTCTCCTCCTTAGATTGACTATTCTGTTCCAGTGTGTATCACGCACTGATTACAGCTGCAGCAAACACTCACGAAGTCACCTCTTCGAAAATGCGTTTACAAGTACTTGACGAGTGACTTCTTCCTCGTAAATGATTGAAGTTTCCTTCTAGCTGCAACTGAAGCAGAACACTGTAGTTTCCCCAACAGGAAATCCGAACGAGTCAATATTTTAGGCCAATCAGAGGGCCCATATTGTTCCAGTCTTCTTTCTTTTTCGGATTTTCGTTGGTCTTTGTTTTGGTTTAATAATACGAATAATAATAATATTAAATCTTTATTTATTTTGTCCAAAAACAACCACACTCGTCTTCACTTTGGTGCACACAATGAAAATAAAAAAAGCGAACAAACCTCACAATTCCAGTTCAACTCGGAACACTCGCCCTAGCTCATTGTTCAGTTCCGACTAAAAGAGTTGTTCCTCTAGTCAGTTTTAAAAATATATGTTGCTTATGCTTTCGTGCTTTTCTTTCTTCCCTTCAGTTTGTATTTCTGTCTTTTTTTGAACCTGGTAGGACCTTCTCTGCGCGTCCATTGCTATACTTTGTCTCATCCTACGATGGACCAAGGGCCAAAGCCATGGGCCGCCAGGTCCAATCACGTTCCACGATACACTATGCCATGCCTATCATTGATTAGGGGTGGACGAATAATGCTCCGAACCCAAAAACGCTGCATCATTTCTATAGCTTCGACACGTCAAACAACCTTTTTTTTTGCGATGTAAAATCGTTCAGTCACTCAGTGCTATTTCGATTCGAACCACTGTCCGGCCATACCCATCAGTGATCTGAGACGCGGGCACCGATACGCGCATCAAAGCACAATACGCGATTTCTAAGAGGCTCGTGATTGGATCTGGCGGTCCGTAGCTTTTGCCTTTAGTCCATCGTAGGGTGAGACGAAGTTTTTTTTTTTTATAGTTGTGCAAAGTGCTGTCCTCTTCGCTCGAATGGGTTTTGTTCCGTGTCACTCTTACCTTCAGTACTTTTAATCGTTGATTTGCCATTCGTTGGTTGTCATTCGGCTTTCTTATGTCCGCCTTCAACTACAAGCGCCTTTCGTAGAATCTGTCAAAGGAACTTGTCAACGCGTTTTTTTGTAATAATGTGTACACGAGCATAACTTGAATGATACCACGATTACAAAATATTTAATTACGGTCCTCCTCAAAAATATTTAGCTATTTACTGAGTCTAGATAAAAACAGCGGTGGCCGAATACACGTAGGTATCAATCATTATCGACAGGCGTTTACAAACGATTGTACTACGTTGTCAAACACTGCAATTCAATGAGCCGTTTTTAACAAGCTTTTTCTCCTTATGTAGTATATTTAAGATACATTTGAAGTTGAATTTCCAGTAGTGTATCTTCATAAAATTTTTTTTAAGGTAGAGGAAATTTGTCTTTCAAATTATTATCATGCAAAGAAATATTCCGGAAGTACAAGACTCTGTTGAAGAAAGACATTAGAATCGTGACATCAGCGAAAAAAGCCGCATCATAATTGCTCAGTGAATTTTAAAGCATTATATGTTTCTTTAGATGGCACCTCTGGGTTTGCAACTCTTTAGGAAACAGTTTAAACTAAGGAATGAATCCTAGAAGTTTTGTTTACAACTCTTTTTGCAAACCATTTGTGATTTTTTTCGCATTGGCAATTATAAACTTGAAAAAAATATTTCCCTTCTCTTGAGCCATTGTTCGTAAGACAAAAGCAGATAAACACAACGGTTTTTTTTTTTTTGCGCGTTTCGTCCATAGAGTCATTGGTCGAGGAATCAAAACAAGGAATCAATGAACCGAAAGATATTATTCGTGTATATCTGCGTTTTCTTTCGCAATTTTGTTTTTTATTTCAAAAGAGCATGAACGATGATTGTTTTTTACAAACATAGCTGCCAAAACGTTTCATGGGTTGGCCTGTCAACAAGCTGAACCGCAGCAGGTGCTAGGATCACAAGACATGAGTGCCCTCCGTTGTGAAATTTCATACAATTGAGATGCAAGCTCGGCTTTACCCCTTTTGTGCTAAAAATCAAAAGTTAATGCACTTTACACGGGCACGTTCACCCGAAAAGCGCCCGAAAAACCCTCTGGTGTTTTTTCTTTACTTTATTCTGCAATGCAACTATGACGTCAAACCGAGAATGTTTTTTGAGGGAAACGACATCCGGGTTCTAATATTCAGATGTATAAAAGGACCACATATCGTCGTATATTCACTCAACTTCCTGTCAAAGGTACTACGATGGCGGTTAACGTGTTTTCCATTCTGCAAGTGGCCGTCTTCGCTGCCATTGTGCTTAATGTCAAGTGAGTTCGATTTAATTTCCTCCGTCCTTTGTTTCTCACTCAGGTATTCGTCTAACGGCGAACTTATCACAGTTATTAGTTGCATGCCTCTAGTGAATTGAGTGCCTTCAAATGTATTATTACTTCCAAGCTTAGTCCTCTCACACGCTGTGTAGAATGAAACATTTTGCGTTTTCCTTCATTATAGAAAACTTCAATGAATAGGCATTTTTGTACGTTTGAGTATATCCATTTTTTACTCATTTACAGTATTTGTATTACATTGTTGATTATTAGAGTTCTTTTACACATGAGAAATTGAAATAGATGAGGTTACATCGTTCAATATTGAAGCCTTTTGTATTATATCGCATTTCGATAAATAAATATACTGATTAAGGCAGTCTCTTAAAAAAGGCAATGAGCGTTCAAAGTCAGTAGTAGATAAATAAATAGTGAAATCAATATCCACAGATATTGTTCCAAAATTTATGGGAAGGGTAATTAGAACGATACATGTTGATTTATTAAAACCTTAGAGCTTAGACACCTGTGTATTTCGAGAAACGCGATAAATTTTGTCTTTCGTTGAGGCAAATCTACAAACAGTTTATGGAGAGCCTGCTTCGAAATATATATTAATACAAACGTAACACATTGTGCCCAATACGGCTAATTGACATGAGAGACAAAATGGAATAAAACTTGAAAAGCAATTCAAGTGAAAATAGATTGCAAAAGTCTCAAGTATTTGGAGATCAGCTTGTGAACAACCAAGGTGGTTGATGTTAAGCACAGAGTATCAGATGATACTCTCCGAACAATAAAAGAGAGTCAGTTGCTTCCAATTTATGTAGCCGCGTTGTGTGATACGTATAAATTGAGTTATAAATATTCATCGCAACGCAAGATGATAATAATTTATTACATATTCAATTATAAGAACCTCTGCAATTCAATATTTCAAAGGTTGAATTTAGCCATTTATTACGATCCAGTGGTGGATATGTTGATGATCGCTCCCATTCATATAAATACCTGTGTTCATAAGAGATAAAATTAGAACACAACACATATAAATGTTCTTGATTTTAATTCATACAGAATGATAACTGTGGTGTGAGTCAAACGGCCGTGGTCTTCGCCACGCTTTTATTAGACTCGACGGACTTTAGTTGATGAACGTCACTAAAAGTTGGCTAATTTACTATATTCACCTAATTAACTTTTTTTTTAAATATCGTTTTTTTTGGATTCGTGGCTTTTATAGAATTGACGGCAGATACAATTATATAGTAAATGTTTTTAAATATATTTTTCTGATTGCCAGTGGACTTGTACGTATTCATCGATCAACTTTAGCGTTTTTGTCTCCTAATCCCAAACAGTACTTATAGAGGCCTCAGGAACTCCCTTTCAAAATCATGCATAAAAGTGTAACGCAGACGTTTTCCGTTAAAAACGCCGAAAAGAACACCAAACGTAGGACAAAGGGACAGCGGACGCCTAATTTTTCAACTCGCCACAACACAAGTACAGTGAGCCTCCTAGCAGAATATTCTAAACCCCCAATGCCAAGAATCGTGAAAAAGAAAAAAAAAAAGCGAGTGAAGGGAGCGATATAGCAAATACTGGATAATCAAGTACATACAAAAAAGAGTGACAAAAATTGCATTGTCCGATGGAAGATGAAAGCAAATTATGCCAAATTCGGAGTCAGTAATTATATATCATGCAAGAAATGAATTTATTCGGAAGGATTATATAATTTCTCTGCGAAACCTCTTATCGTGCCCTTCAAAAAATCTCGTTTGCTCGAAACTCGGAACACACCCACTGCACGTGCGGGAGGGAATGAAAATGAAGCGAAAAGCGCGTGCCGAACCCTCGTAAAAACCTACGTGGTGCTCGCAGAGTTTGTGGTTGGTTCACCTGTTCGCTTGTCCTGTCTATTCTTTACCACACTCCAAAAGAAAAAAGAATAAACATTCTGCTCTTCGCATGGGAGGAACAAATTGGCATGCGTGACTGAGCATCTTTGAGACTTCTCGCTCGAGTTCACTTCTTGGCAAAGCTGCATAAGGCTCATCAGGCAGGGAAACGCAACATTGATGTTATACCTGGAAGCAAGGGCTTTTAACCGATGTATTGAAATTTGAGTGTATTGAATAACGGCAGAACGATCCCGCTTGTTATTTCTACTTGTAGCGTTTTGCCGGTGACGGCCAAGAGGTAATTTCTGCAAGGTGGCTTTCAGGAGATCCGCTAGATAACTAGCCTTGACAAACCTCTGATGTTTTAAATGGAATGTTCTTTTAGTGAGGTGAAGGAATTATTTTGTAAAGGAGGACGAAATACGTGAGTTGACAATGCCTCTTAGACGTCACAGTCGTAAAGGGGAACACCACTTTTTTTTTGGCTGAATTGTCCGGCATAGCCCTGATGGAAGAAGGTGGAGGTTGATCTCTAGGAATTGTAAAACCTTAGGTGAAGGACCTCTCTTTGTGAAAGGGTCGTCGTCCTGTCGCCTTTCTCCGAAAATCAAGACGCTCCCCAGTTTATAATTTAACGTTTTAAATTCGTTGTCATTCTTTATTATAATTGGTGTTTGTAAATAGTGGACGCTCTAATAAACATTGCTCAAAAGAGATAATGGGGGTGTTTCCTGCAGCGAGTGCGGCACCCTTCCACGGCTCATTATGGATGAGAGACCGTCTCATTGTTTTGCGTCAAGATCTTGTAATCGCGAGACCAAGACGCGAACACAGGCCAATGAATTACTCGAAGCTAAATACTATTTTTGAAAATTTTCTAAATTATTCGATCTTTTAATTTTAAGTGACCTCTGTACTGCAATTGCAGCGTAACTCATAAACCGATAGTAAAAATCAATTCTAGAATATTGAGCATTAGCCATCTTACCATGACAGTAAATCGCCTTCTAAGTTTGTCAACCACCATAACTACTTGGCGATGAAGGTGTCCTTGTAACACTCTGAGAAATCCGGAAAAGAAATGTTCAAAGTGAAATCGAAAAATCGCTATACTACACAGGGTGTTCCTTGGGATAAAATATTTGGATAAAATCAGACGTGAAATGTACGTGCGGTGTGTGCTAGGAAGTTACACTGACAAGGAGACATAATATAGTGATGTAATCATTTGCTAAAATGGTATATTTAACTATACTTTAAAATTACTTTGAGATTAGTAAAATAAACATGATTATATTACTAAATATACAACACCGGCCCTACCATTGGTTTTCGCATCTCCAACCCTGGACCTGTGACACAATTCGTTACTTCAATGCACCATCGCGCTTCCCAGGCGCTCCAAATTAATATCATATTTACCGAATTATTGATGTTCGCAATGATGCTCAGCAAGTTGGAACTTTGAACCATATGTTTATTTTACTAAAAAAAACAATTTAAAAAAGAGATTATTGTTAATCATACCACGTAATATGGTGATCCGCTTCTTATAGCATGTTCTCGCTGTATAACTCACCTGACCTCTTCAGCGCAGCTCCCGCGGCTACAATAAACAGTCTTCAAAGCCTTAAACAAACATCTGAACATGTACCCACGAACATAGTATTGTATAAATTAAGTTTCAATATTCGTTAAAATGATACCTACTCTTTTAATTTTTACGTTACGGAAAACCTGATCATAATATGTCATGTGGTTTTTCAAATACTCCGAATTCTCCTTTACTAAAGCGCTTCGCCCTAGAATAATATGCTGACAACAAAACTCCACATCTTTCCAGCCTCCCTTCAGTTTCTGCTGAATCAAAAGGATCAAGTGCCTCTCATGACCCTGGGAGGTCAATTGAGGTCGATTTCTGCGAAACAAACGTAAGATTAAATGATGAGCGTTCTAAACATTGTTTTTTTTTCATTCCCCTCTGAACCTGATTTCCCTCCGTACCCTCCCCTCCTCCTCCCCTGCTACTTTAAACGAAAAACATTTCACTAAATTTCCCGCTAAATTTATCGGAAAACAATGTTTCACTATATTTAGAGGAAAACTTTCCCCGCTACATTTAGCGGAAACATTTCCCTGCCAAATTTAGCGGTAACGTCTCCCCGCTAAAATTAGCGAGACATTTTTCAGCTAAATGTAGCGGGAAAATGTTCTTGATAAATTTAGCGAAAAAGTTCCGCAGCTAAATTTAGGAGAAAATTTTCTCGATAAATTTGGCGGGATATTTTCGGCGGGAAATTTCGCGGGGAATTTTTCCCGCTAAATTAAGCGGGAAAGTTTCTTATAAGGCAATATGCGGTAACGCCCGCTTGTATTATTCGCCAAAAGCAACGCACGCGGTTACACCGACGACGACGGCGACGGCGACGCCGCTCAAGCCGGAAACGCGCGCCGAAAAACTGAATTCTAAAAGCGAATCACCGCGTGGAGCTCCAAGAACTCCATTAAGCTGAGACCATAAAAACATGAATCATAGTTTGTTGTCCGTCGGCACGTTTAACAGGAACATATTATATCTCGGGAACGGGAACATAGTTATGTAAAATATATGACGCCATTATTTCTTTGAGTTCATAACAATAATAAGTGATTTTTAATTTAACACAGTATGCCAAGCCTTCCACTAATACGCCAACTTGTATTAGTCAATTTTGCTTTCATTAATGACCATACGAAGAAGCAACAAATAACTGCCTGTTATCATTCCTATTGCTTGGTGTTTGGCATGCTCGAACCGATGTGCAGAAGTCAAATGTTTATCGAGTATTAATTACATATGAATGCTTAAATTCCTCGGAAGCTTTTTTGTAGCCAATGTTATCATTTTTGATTTAGTTAAATAGTGGAAAACCCAGAATATTGTTCTAGTGTTTTTAAACGTAAAGTGGTTATACTAGACTTTTTTTTTTCAATATATCTTCCTGGACAGCCATGTCAATTCTTTCAGACAACTTTAAATTTAGTTAAACAAGTAAAATATCCTTGACGCACATGTTTGTCGTATAACATGCATATGTGATAAGCCTTATCTATTAGAAAATAGGTATTCCACTTAAAATGTTGTATCAATTTGTAACCTAAAATGTTCAAAAGAATGATCGCCGAACGGTTCCGAAATCGTATTATATACTGGAAGCGTAAATATTTATTGAGGCGTTCAGACATTTTCTTATCATCTCCAAATTAAAAGGGGAAACAGTTGGAGCTGTGCAACTTTCTGTTATAACACATCATGTAGAAAGCAGTTATCGACACTTCAGGATTAGATAAAAAATGCCTGAAACGTAGAGTGCATTGTCGATATTTGAATTAAATCCGTTCAACTTAGGTACCAAGTTAAGCATTCCAATTTCACTTTTACGTTATGTGAAATAGTCTATAATTCACCTCATTGAAATATTATTTATAATATTAACCAGAGATTAAACGTAGGAAATCTCTTAGGTATAGATTGATATTTACAGAGAAATTACATCCATCACTGACAATTAGTCTTTTGGTGCCGACGAAATAGCATGTTTTCTGGGGTAGGTTAGATTGAATGGCCACATTCGTCTTCTCTCTATTGAAAAAAAATATTATAGGAGTAAGTAATCTTTTGGTCCAAGAAGCATATGCTCACATAAGATCATATAAGAACAAATAAGAAAGTAAAAAGGACATAGAAGAAAAATATAAGATTATGTAGAAAGTTATTAGAAACTTCATGGTGTTAAAATATCTTTTGTGTTTCTTATATTAATCTATATAATAATATTTGATCATATTTATGAATTGGACCACGAACGATTTTACACAAGCATATTTTAGGAGGTTACTTTTATGCACATATTTTTATAGTACACTCTGACATATCAATATATTCAATTACAGTCAAAATCGGCAGTGCTCATAGACATAATTTTATGCATGCACAGTATATTGTCTTTTATTTGTTTGTGCTGCATGCTTTTTTCTTCGAATTAGTTTAAGATGTTTCTCGATTTGTAATGCCAATGTGAGCCTTTAGGGTAAATAAAAGTGATGTTTAATCATTTTTTATGCATTGAAGCATACTGTTCGGCTCGTCACAATTTTTTGTATAGAAATATCAATATATACGCAGCAGAAAAAATGGTATCGTTATCTGTATGTTATTTCAACTCTTAAATACAAGTGGTATAGTCAACCCCGTTGTTTACTTGTATATGTCTTCGCTATTTATTTCGCACAAAGTATTTCTATACAATCGACGAGAAATCCGTCTGTGTATGACATGTGGGATAAACAATTCTGGTAATACAAATTAGTAAATAAAAGATCCATATATAAACTGCATTGCTTATAATAAAATAATATGTGTCATTTATAAGTAAAGCCTAGAGCCAAATTTGACTTGTTAGATTTAAGGTGGCTTTCCAATGTTAAAAAAAAAACATGTTCAGCTGGGTTCGTCTGAAGGAAAACATGAAACACAATTTCTTAAAAAACTGTGCGTTTTAATGTTTATTTCTGGATAACACAATAAGCATTCTAATTCCGGATTTCTTTTTTTTTTTTTTTTGTGGAAATGACTGCAACATACGGCATTTAAACTTCTAGCGTTTCAGTGGTAAAGTACAAAACCGTTGTTCACTAATGCAAAAAATTAGATGATTTTAAGTAGTAATTTAACAAATCTGGAAATACATGCCTTACACTCATCGCACATCTGATTTTTTTTTATTTTAGTGTACAAAGACAGACGGAGTGTGGAGCGGATGCATTGATCCCTGCATCTGTGTACATGTTGGCGACAGCGCAGAAGGTCGCTGCATGGATCTGGGTGACCTTGCAATCGGGACACCAGAAGCTTAAAACTGAACTTGACCGCCTTCGACGCCGAGCGAACTGGACCCGTGTTCCCCAAGAGAGCGACACCAAGAACCTACAGCGCTTTAATTAAGATGCTGTCATGCACTTGTGTTTACCAAGAAATAAGAAAATAAATTTAGTGAATTTATAACTCAAGCATGAATGAATTACGAGCCTTCTCACTATGGGAACATTCTCAAATAATCTTCATTTAGAAATTTAAATTTATCATTTATAAAACATTTCAAGAAATACTTTTTATCTTGATTCAAATTTACCTAATATCATAAAAATAATAAAATCCTTTTTTTTTTTAAATTGGGGTTAAAACGTTCCAAATTGAGTAGATAACTTGTGTTTCATAAGGTGTTGGCCAAAACGCGCGATAACTTTAAGCATCAAGAAACCACTGTCTCATTGCTTGTTCCGTCGAACCAGATGTGCCTGGGTTGGGGGGGGGGAGAGGTAGGCGGAAGGGGGAGCGGGCTTATAAGAGTGTCCTCTTGCCGGCAGCTAAGATAAAGGAAAATAGCCAATTCTATATTACGGTTTGTGGGAAGCGGGGTGTTAGGACTGTCTATAAATCAATGCATTGACGCGCTGATGAGCCACCCCAACCCTCCACAAGCTAAACCGGTCCATCGGTATCCTCCCAAGCAGCTATATTCACGGAATTCGAGGAGTCACAAAGAGAAGAAGACGATTTACCGGCTGGGACAAGGAGAAGAAAAAAAGACAAACACCCAGCCAAATAAGTCACCCGTGAATAAGCGACCGAGCAGTCCGCGAAACGTCGGGCAATTTAAACCAGTTGGTTAGAGTACTTCCAGTTTCTTTTCTTAATACTCACCTAACCAGGAAGATTTTGCCGAAATGTTTACTTTTCAAACGCTCAATGACGGTAAGTTGTCAGGCCCGGTCTGTTTAATAGCAATTTGCCTTGACGTTTCCCGTGCCTGGAGGAGCAGTACGAGTAATTTTGACGTTGTCATTCTACATATATATATAATGCAATAGAAACGCTGACTATACTCAATTCACCCATAAGCTCAGGCACTGGTGGGAACTAAGTACCGGCTTGAACAATAGCCGCCCTCACCCCTCTCATCCCGTGACCCAGCACTCTGCTCGTAGGCTTCGGTGGGAGTGTGATCACGTGGCTAAAGATAGACAAGTGACTGGTCCAATGAGGACTCAGCTTCCCCAGCGGTCACAGCTCAGGGCTTAAGAGAGTCTAGTTTGTGCATTCCGCAAAAATAAAAGCTCCACGGAACGGGACAAAAAGTCGAGAAAAAACAAAGCGCGACTATCAACTCAGCTTTAATGTGGGAAAAACAGAAATATAAACACATTTTTCTCGCCTTGATAACGTAATCTACTAAACTTATTTTTGTGATAGATGTAATGATGAAGCATGAATACATTTGCTTCGCTGGCAAAGCTGGATACTAAAAGCATCAGAAATATTTCTTCCGTCTTGTTATTTTGCTTGGCGAATATATTTTTCCTCTTCAGGTTGTCAACAATATTTGCAACAATACCCATGAAGAAATTCAGTTTCTCCTCTAGATTTAGCGGAAACATTGACGTCACGTGACCTAAACCCCGATTCAATTTGCTGCTAAATTTGCGAGTGGTTAAGACGACGGCGACGCTGACGCCGACGGCGTCGGCAACAGCGAAGCCGCGAAACGCGGAAACGGGCGGCTAACAGCTGCGCTCTAAAATTGATAACAGCAATAGAGGCTTTATTACGGACGTTTCAAGTTCCAGAATGTTTCGTTCTGAGATCGAGAGTTAGAAAGAAAGCAATATTAAACAGACAAAAGTCGATCCCAAAAAGAAACTTACACGGGAGGCGACGTTTGCAACAAAACACAGGCACGCTATGGCCTAGAACACCGTCGAAAGCCCGGTTATGGCGGTGACTTATGGCGGCCTTCACTTTACCCTTACGTCCGCCCTAAAAAAAATAACAAATATATATTGAAAACTGGGAGGACGCTTAAGCTTCGCCTTAAAGAGTGGAACGTGATAACGTAATCAAGCCCCATTCGTGCACTACCTGCCAGTTAGCAGGAAGTTTGGCGGACACGGTGGCCTAGTCAGAGCGAGTCTGTCTCGCAAAGGAAGGTTCGTGGGATCAAATCCCGTGTGGAAGTCTTCAAAATTTTCTTTAAGGCAAATTAATAACTTTATAATGAGAAATCTTTAGACACATGCGGCGACATTTAATTGGAATTATATGTCATGTCACGTGTGATATCATTTTTGGCATTTCTTTCCGCGATGGTAATATTTAGCTGCTTATAGATGTTACGGTAGTCATATTTGAAGTGTTCAGCAACTGGTGTATTTCATGTCGATGTCATTCGACACCGTCGACGAAGTGTCGTTTAGTTGCGTCTCGCTATAGTGTGGGAACCTTCCGACGTTTCTGCGAGGTTTTTGCGTTCTTCGTCCTCGTCAATACCACCTTCAGGTATTGACGAGCTCAGCTTTTCCGGCGAGGCATGGTAGACAGGCTTTCCCAGCAGGACCTACGAAGAGGTGATACAGGGTGTCGCGGTGAAGGCGACGGAGCTCCTCGGGGCAAAGCAGGTGCAGGAGACGGTGAACGGCGAAGATAATCGTCGATGTCTAGTTGGCGCTCAGCGTACCGTGGGCGCAGGTCGCAGTAGCAGTACGTTCGGGTGAAACCCGCGAAAACCCAAGTTGCCGGTAGGCGCGTCGGCGATAAACGTGGCTGGCTTCTCGGCAGTGGTAACATAGGGAGACTCATTCAGCCGTACCCCAGACGTTAGTCTTTTTTTAGTGCCGACTGTTCTTGGCGGACGTCGTGGGGTCCTTCCTTCTGGCGTTGAGTGTACAGGGGTACAGGCGTGTCGCTTAGAAAAGGTGCCAGGTACTCTCGGACAACTAGCGGCGGTCGTCGGGTCATGGCGGCGTACTTCAACTTTGGCTTCTCCGGGGCGGCCTCGTTGATTGGGGATTCAGGCTGCAAGGCCAGCTGGACCTCATCGCGTGCGATCTCGGTGGCTGAAAGCAAGGCTGGGCGCTCAGCAGTGGGCAGAAGCTTTCGGCGCTCCTTCCAGACGACGTCCTGGATGATCTTGCGGAGGTCCGATGAACCGGAGCCAACGTAGCAGCTTGACGACGTGAATACAGCGACGCCAGGTAGTCGATGGTAGTTCGAGTCTCGTGCCTCGAGATCACGTTCGATGTTCGTGGCCTCCCTTACGAACTGTTCGACAGTCGCAGGTGGACTGCGCACAAAACCCCCGAAGATAGCTTTTTCAACCCCCGTATAAGTTTCACCAGTTTTATTGCTTCAGGAGCCCGAGATCCGCTCGGCTGCTGAGTCGAAGCACATTCTCTTCGAAGCTGAACCCTTGCCTGAAGCAGGTCCTTAGCGCGTTTGCGTCGCTGCTAAGTCGCTAACGCATGGCGGACCTCATTCGCCTGCTTCCCAGGTGGTGATTCTCGCCTTATGTTTTCCATATCAAGCACGTACCGTTTCCTCGAGGATGAAGTAGACGTTCTGCAGGCATTGCTCAAGCGTCCACCCATTGTGCCGAACCACTTGCTCGTCGTGGTTGATCCTCTCCTCGGTCTCTTCGTAGACGTCGCAGTGGAAGGAAGCAGGCGTGAGGGGTGTGACGGGCATCAAGACGACGGATGGGGCGGTCGAAGCCGATGGACTCATTGTCTTGTTCTTCTTGGGCATGGAATGAGGCACCCAGAACCTACACCAGAAATGTTACAGAGGAACACAAAAATGCTGTCGAGAATTAATTGAAAGTGAAGGATTGATGAGCGAGATTGTGCACCAAACAAAAGAAGACGAAAAAAATCGAGAAATCAGCAGCGAGCGTCGATGGCGGCAGCAGCGTGCGACGGTGCGTAGACGTGACAGCTGCTTAGCATGAAGGTGAATCAGTGAAAAACAAAAACTGCAATACCGCGCTCGGTAATCGGTCTACTATGCTCGTCATCTCGAATATTCAACCTAGAATATTCGGGAAAGATCTAGGGCGAGACTGACTAGGCAAGGTCATTCTAACCTTCTACCTCTTACACTCGTGGTAAGAATAAAAATGAAATCACAGATGCGCAGAGCCGCGTTTCATCTAGGTCTCTCACGTGGAAATATTACAAAATACAAAAAATTGCAAATTTGTGTATTTAATATTTGACCGATGACCAAACTGCATGCAGTTTGCCCAGGCGTGTTCAGCATATACTCGAATATCGACTGCATTGCCTCGTAGACGAACTGTTTTAGGACACTAGAACTTTGTGGCTGAGCACGCTTGCCCCATGCAAGATATGTCGACGGCGTGGAACAGTGCACCTTAGAGGCTGTCGACTTTGTGTCCAAGGTTATGCTGGAAGGCTTTCGAGTGCAACCATTCTACATTCTAGGCCACTACCTCACCCAAGGCAGCTCGCCTCTTGTGATGCTGCAGCAGTCGTCATTAATCCAGGTGTTTCGATTTATGCGGCACCATGGTCATACTCTATTACTTCAGTAATGTCCCCACTTTGTGTTAAAGAAACAAGATAGAGCATATTCATTGTACTGCAGAAATTAAAATAACCCACATAGATGAGTGCTCTGCTCTGACAAGGTACCAGGTCGCCGGATTCAAATTGGCTTCCGGCGTACGGTATACTAGCTTAAATGTGCCAGAATAGACGCATTTGCTCTATGAATCTATCAGCTCCACTATCTTGAAACCAGAGTTTGCAGGCATTACCAAAATAATGTTACGAAATGCGTTACTCGTTCCTTGTAAAATAAAGGAACGCGTTACCGACCTAGGTTAACTCAAAATAAAACGAAATAACATTTGCCATTCCTGATAAAAATATAACGCACGATACTGTTGCGTTAGTGTTTATATTTATACTGAAGGTAACACCGGTTTTCTGGGGTTTCTTTTGTTGTAGCGACAGCTTCTTTAGACAATTGGGCAAAGGGCATGGCCGTTTTTGTTTTCCAAACTGGGACATTTTGCGTGTGGAAGAGACAGGTAAATGTTTGAAGGCATGCGGATTGAGCGAAATAATTAATTACTTGCCGCCTATGCTTTGTTTCAGCTTCAGTCGGGATACTGTCGATGCTACGACCTAAGTAGGCTAATCAAGCAACGTCAAAAACGCACGTCCTTGGGCCGATGTTTTCTTATGATTGGTTCAGTGATCATAAACCACATAGAGAACGCGACGAACACCATGATGATAAACTTTTGACGCTGTCTGGTTGGTCCCTTCAGCTCGTACTGTCTGTTGCGCCTGGACTTCAGATAAAACTACGCGTATTAACAAGAATAAAAACTAAGCGTACTTTTATCAGGTCCTGGTAAGAAAATGTAGCAATTAACGTACCTACGTTACCCGTTACTTTAAACAAGTACATTACCCGTTACTGTTATGAAAATGTAATGTGTGCGTTACGACGTTACTGAAACTAGTAACGTGTTACCGTCCACACAGCTTTAAACACGGCTTCGGGCGGCACAGTATCAAGAAAGCATGGTCAATAGATGTCAGCATCTCATCTGCCTTCTTTGCATACTCAACATGAAAAACTCAATAAGCAGCGAAAATTCACACCGCCCTTGAGATCAGCAATAATGTCCATCCACAATGAAACCGGTTCGTCTGCCGCTTTACCAGACGCGGAGTTAATGAAATCTTTCTGGGAAACAAAAGTAGAGAGCAGAAACAAATTAAATACTACAATTACAGAGCTTCATATTTTTGAGTCAATGATTTAATTATCATATTGAGTTCGGAACAAGCTTGATGATATTTGACGGCTAATAGTTTATATTCTACAATTGACATTTATTCTTGGTCCTCGATTTGTAAAAAAAGATGTGTGAAACCTTTTTAGAGCGCAGCTCTTAGGGGCCTGTTTCCGGCTTGAGCGGCGTCGGCATCGCCGTCGGCATCGGCGTCGGCGGAACCGCGGGGAACATTGTCCGCTAAACTTAGCAGGAAATTTCTTCCGCTAAATTTAGCGGGGAAATTTTTCTGGTAAACTTAGCGGGAAATGTTTCCGCTAAGTTTAGCGGGAAAATTTCCCCGCTAATTCCAAGCTAAATGTAGCGGAACAATTTCTATATGGGAGCCGAGCAGGAAAGGAGGAGGGGCATAGACTCGTCTTCGTATCTTCCCCCCTCCTCCTCAAGACCTGCGCTCTAATTCGACATTACAGGGGATTGTAAACGTCTTTCAGTTTTTTTTTTCTGTAATGTTCAGTGTTTCGAGTGGTATGTTATGGGTTTCAAGTCTTAAAGCTTGTGCTGTATGCATGACTTCGGAAGGTTTACCTTATTTACGTCTGCGACTCGTTTTCCAGGACATTTTTCGTGTTAATTGTGTGTCAAAGGAAACCGCTGGTCAGGCCTAAGAGTCCGGTCGTAGTTTTGTGGGTGAGGGGTATCTGAGAGTCTTCTGCCTGGACTCTCGACGGGTCTTTCACACTCGCCGGTCTGCTACCGTTTGTATGTGTTTTTTGTTTCTGTATTTGTGAGACGGTTAGCAGGTATCCATACCGCTACGTTCAAACAAGACAGCGGTTCAATGAAACCGGTGAGCAGTTTGGTTATATGGCTATGTTAAATTTGAAATCGAGGTACGACGAACGCTCTTTTTTTAACCAATGCAACGGGGTGGAGAGTACAACCGAAAATAATCAAGGTCCACGGACGTCTTTCTCGTGTTCTATAAAAGGGCATAACAGTCGAATTACGCCGACTCAGAGAATGGATCGAAGCCCGACGCCGAGCTTCCTTCGACTGGCTGACTTTACAAAAAGCCCAACCGAGCGTTGACGAAGTTTCGTGTGCCAACTGTGATGACATCGAAATTCACCGGCTTTGATTATTCTTGGTCGAGTAGGGGAGTTACAGCACGTTTGAGGATGGAATACAACGCCAGTATTCAGCATGAAGGGGAGCGGTGCCGTCAGCAATCCCACATTGAGATTGCATAAAGGACTGGAAGAAATATCGCCAAGGTCAGGCGTCTCTAGTATCGCTTTTATACAGCAGGCGTATCGGTCACGCCCAGTGTTTCCGGGAACATGCATGCGAACGGGCGCAGGATTTTATGCTGTTGCGGCATCGGAAAGCTGGTTCCAGGGTTTTTCTCTTGCAGTGTTGTAAATTTGAAGGACGTTTTTCATTTAATTGGAAATATCTAGCTGCAACTCATGTAAAATATAATATATATATCTAACGGGTTTTGTTTTTATTCTTGCAGATTTGTTTTAAATAAAGCCATGAAAGCTACACTTATGCGGTCTGTGCGAGTGAGTTATACGCCCAGGGGAACATTATGTGGGTGGCTAATCTTTGCGATAAGTCGGCTAATTAATTACAATTCACTAATTAACTTTTTAATTAGTGAAAATAGGCATATGGTTCCAATTAAAAACTTGCTGAGCGTTATCGAAAACCTCTAAATCAGTCATTTTCAGAAATACTTTTAGCGCATGAGAAGCGTAGTCGTGCACTAAAGTTACCACTCGTGGAGCAGGTACATGGCTAGAGGCCCAAACGGCCTCAAAAAGGCAGTTTGGGCCTTTTGCTGCTCTAAAGCCAAGATAAAAATGCAGCCAGTAGAATCATCTACATTAGTTTACAAATAAAGAAAGCCTTAGTTGAAGCTTTTGCTAATATGAATTTTTCAGTCTGCGTTCAGAAATGAAATACACCAAATATAATACATTTATATTTGACCTCACAATTAGTCTGACCTTAACCTATGTATACAACGATCAATGGATCCAATTAAGAGCGCCGAAATCGTATCCTTACCGCGCTCGTCTTTTTTGCCGCATTTGAGCCTAAATCTTACTGCCTGGGGAAAAATTAAAATTTCCCTTCCAAGCATGCAAAACCAGTGTTGCAACACTGGTGTACAGGTCGGTTGGACGCCCACAAGAAGAGCAGAGGCTAGATTTGTTACAAATTGATTCGGGATGATTGAGCTAGGAAGGCAGTCTTCTCGCTCGTAAGCCAGGTTCTCCTCTTTAGTTTGACTGTTCTGTTCCAGTGTCTATCACGCACTGATTACAGCTGCAGCAAATACTCACGCCGCCACCTCTTTGAAAATGCGTTTACAAGTAGTTGACGAGTGACTTCTTTCTCGTAGATGCTTGAAGTTTTCTACTAGCTGCAACTAAAGAAGAATACTGTAGTTCCCCCCCCCCCCCCCCCCAAGAAAATGCGAACGAGTTAATATTTTAGGCCAATCAGTGGGCCCATATTGTTCCAGTCTTCCTTCTTTTTCGGATTTTCGTTGGGCTTTGTTTTGGTTTAATAAAATGAAAAATAATAACATTAAATCTTTATTTATTGTTATTATAAATATATACACATGTATATATATAAATATATACATTATATACACAATGAAAATAAAAAAAAACACCAAGCGAACATACCTCACAATTACAGTTCAACTCGAAACACTCGCCCTAGTTTATTGTTCAGCTCCTACTTTAAAGGCGTTGTTCTTCTAGTCAGTTTTAAAAATATATGTTGCTTATGCTTTCGTGCTTTTCTTTCTTCCTTCTGTTCGTATTTCTGTCTTTTTTTGAACCTGGTAGGACCTTCTCTGCGTGTCCATGGTTAGTTGTCCATGGCCCTCTTCGCTCGAATTCGTTTTGTTCCGTATCACTCTTATCCTTCAGTCCTTTTAATCGTTGATGTGCCATTCGTTGGTTGTCATTCGCCTTTCTTATGTCCGTCTTCAACTACAAGCGCCTTTCGTAGAATCTGTCAAAGGAACTTGTCAACGCGTTTTTTTTGTAATAATGTGTACACGAGCATAACTCGAATGATACCACGGTTACGAAATATTTAATTACGATTCTCCTAAAAATGTTTACCTATTTACTGAGTCTAGATACAACTAGCAATAGCCAAATCCGCGTAGATATCAATCATTATCGGCAGGCGTTTACAAACGATTGTACTTCTTTGTCAAACATGCAATTCAATGAGCCGTTTTTAACAAGCTTTTTCTCGTTATGTAGTATATTTAAGATACATTCGAAGTTGAATTTCTAGTAGTGTATATTAATAACAAAATATTTTCCAAAGTAGAGGAAGTTTGTCTTTTAAATTATTACCATGCAATGAAATCTTCCGGAAGTTCAAGACTCTGCGGAAGAAAAAACATTAGGATCGTGACATCAGCGAAGAAAGCAGCATCATAGTTGCTCAGTGCATTTTAAGCATTACATGTTCTTTAGATGGCTCCTCTGAGTTTGCAACTCTTTAGGAAACAGTTTTAATTTAGGAATGAATCCTAGAAGTTGATTGAAAACTAAAATGGAAGGACATTTCCCAATTAGTTGAAAAATATATAGCTGCAAGTGGCAAAGAAAAACTTCATTTAAACGCATGTAAAATATAAAAAAATATAATAATCACCTCAAAAAAGCCAGTTTAGGCCTTTTGCTTCTCTAACGCCAAGATACAAATACGGCCCAATCGAAACTCCTCAATTAGGTAACAAATCAATACAGGCCTAGTTGTAGCTTGGATAATATGA